>JBAMJV010012861.1:0-51004 GCA_037951105.1 Echinarachnius parma
TGATGCAGCTTTTTTTTTTTATTAATTAAATTCAGACATAGAGGAAACTGACTAGAAATATTTGAGTGATTAAAAGTGAGCAAAGAAAAATAGGCTTCGCCGGGAATCGAACCCGAGACCGCCGGATGCTAGACCGGTGCTCAAACCATCAAGCCACGAAGACTTTGTATGGTGGGCGTTCCCATGAAACCCTTTTCAATGCTCGATTAGTCAGAAGCTATATAAACTGGGCCAATCCCAAGGATAATTAAATCAACTTTTATAGAGAAAGGCGCAGGATCACGCGAAGTGATGCAGCTTTTTTTTTTTTTATTAATTAAATTCAGACATAGAGGAAACTGACTAGAAATATTTGAGTGATTAAAAGTGAGCAAAGAAAAATTGGCTGCATCACTTCGCGTGATCCTGCGCCTTTCTCTATAAAAGTTGATTTAATTATCCTTGGGATTGGCCCAGTTTATATAGCTTCTGACTAATCGAGCATTGAAAAGGGTTTCATGGGAACGCCCACCATACAAAGTCTTCGTGGCTTGATGGTTTGAGCACCGGTCTAGCATCCGGCGGTCTCGGGTTCGATTCCCGGCGAAGCCTATTTTTCTTTGCTCACTTTTAATCACTCAAATATTTCTAGTCAGTTTCCTCTATGTCTGAATTTAATTAATAAAAAAAAAAAAAAAGCTGCATCACTTCGCGTGATCCTGCGCCTTTCTCTATAAAAGTTGATTTAATTATCCTTGGGATTGGCCCAGTTTATATAGCTTCTGACTAATCGAGCATTGAAAAGGGTTTCATGGGAACGCCCACCATACAAAGTCTTCGTGGCTTGATGGTTTGAGCACCGGTCTAGCATCCGGCAGTCTCGGGTTCGATTCCCGGCGAAGCCTATTTTTCTTTGCTCACTTTTAATCACTCAAATATTTCTAGTCAGTTTCCTCTATGTCTGAATTTAATTAATAAAAAAAAAAAAAAGCTGCATCACTTCGCGTGATCCTGCGCCTTTCTCTATAAAAGTTGATTTAATTATCCTTGGGATTGGCCCAGTTTATATAGCTTCTGACTAATCGAGCATTGAAAAGGGTTTCATGGGAACGCCCACCATACAAAGTCTTCGTGGCTTGATGGTTTGAGCACCGGTCTAGCATCCGGCAGTCTCGGGTTCGATTCCCGGCGAAGCCTATTTTTCTTTGCTCACTTTTAATCACTCAAATATTTCTAGTCAGTTTCCTCTATGTCTGAATTTAATTAATAAAAAAAAAAAGCTGCATCACTTCGCGTGATCCTGCGCCTTTCTCTATAAAAGTTGATTTAATTATCCTTGGGATTGGCCCAGTTTATATAGCTTCTGACTAATCGAGCATTGAAAAGGGTTTCATGGGAACGCCCACCATACAGAGTCTTCGTGGCTTGATGGTTTGAGCACCGGTCTAGCATCCGGCGGTCTCGGGTTCGATTCCCGGCGAAGCCTATTTTTCTTTGCTCACTTTTAATCAATCAGTTATTTTGTTACATTTCAACACTACTTACAAATTATTATTTACTTGTTAATGTAATTTGCATCTACAGAGGGTAATATTGTTTAAAAGATAATAGTTAAAGGGACAGGTCCACTTTTACAAAACGTCTGAACAGCTTTCAGTTGACGGATGGGGATCAATGTAACACGCAAAAAAAAACCCAGAGCGAACAGCCCTCTGGATTCTACGAATGAAAAACGAATGCGTCCCTCCATTTAAACTATATATCGGTCAATAAAGGAGTTCAACTGATTTAGCATAATATTACAACAATATAGTACTAATTCTCGTAAAGGTATTGTGAAGCCGACATTTGTTAACGTATTTCACGGAAAAAGATCTCAAAAAGAAAGAATATATAATTACATGTAGTCAGTTTAAGCGATGTTTGGGTATTTTGCTTGGTAAACGCTCACACATTAGTACTTATGCGCGAGTCACGTAGCTAGCGCGGGTCACGTAGGGGTCATGCATACCGATCTGGCAAATCTATGTACTAACTTACTCACCGGCCGAAAATATGTATGTACCTAATTAACCGACGTCCCTCAGTTTATTCAGTTTTAGGTCTATAACTCCACGAAAAAAAGATTTCAAGCCCTAATTTTTTCAGGCATGCTATTAAATGACATTTCCTTTCATATAAGACAATAACCTCGCAACTTTTGAATTTTGGCTTGCAAAAGTGGATCTCTCCCTTTAATAATGACAAAACACAAACCTTTTTGTGAGTCGTGTTGTGAAAGGCCAGCCTGGTAATCCCATCCTACTGCACTCTACAAGAGGAAAGATATCAACATAAGTCATGAATTATACAAATAATACAAAAAGATTGAGTATCTTTCTCTGAATCACTTTTTCACATTTCACTTCGCTCATTTTTTAAAAACCCATTCAGGACTAACTGATGTTGCTATAACACGCATTCTCCATATACATGTAGACTCCAGGTCAAATATTTAAGAGACCAGTCCTAAATAGGTAAAAAACACAGGGGACTTTCACAAGTTATTCCCTGAAATCGTGATTACTTAAATATAGTTCATATATATTTTGTATTAATTTAACTCTTGAATATAAAAATGAATAACAAAATTCATGATGGCTTTTTTTTAATACCAATTAATATATTTATTCATATATTGATTTTTTTTTTTGGGGGGGGGGGGGGGGTGGAGGGAGGGATGGGGGAGGGGGGAGGGCTCTTTTAGGCTTGTTGGGGACTAAATCATGACGTGATTATGCTGTTAGGTGAAAACCTCACTTTGAGGGCCTGAACTGCGGTGTGATTTCTGAGCTCTCAAGCCTGCATCCAGTAGATTTTTTATCAGGGTTGGATCTTTCTTATCACTAGCCCCTCTCTCTGTGATAGCACTGGGCCTCGGGGGGGCAGTTAACACAGCGTGGGATTGTTGACAGTAGTGATAAAACTGTCAGAAACTGATAAGAATGTGACCGAGTTGATTACCACGATGGTGGAAATCAAACTAACGACAGAATCACCTAATGTCATCACAGTCATCAGCATGTGCACATACCTTATCCATACTCTCCTTCTGTACTCCAAACTTCCCTCCAAAACCAGACGCATAATCTGAAAGAAAAACAAATATGGCTTATAATTATTTTGTCACATCTTAAAATGAAAATTTTCTTTAAAAATTCCTTCTTATCAAAGGTGTCTTGATTATCGTTATTAATCTTAACGGTTGTTTCAGTTTCTTGTTATATTTTGTACAAAATATGTCAAAACTGAAATACATCGTAAATTCCTCTTGCCCTTATATAGCAACGTTAAACATTATTTATGTGCACAGTTGGCAGGCTTTTGATCAAATACACGTAGATCCTATTAAATTCAATATCAGTCACATTTGATGGGCAGACCTTAATTGGTTCTGTATTATTGTTTTAAAGGGGACCACCGGGCAAATAACAACACATTACTACATGTTTTGGTACTGTTTTGTGATATCAAATAGATACCTAACATTTTGCAAAGGGTTGAGTAATTCATAAACAAAGCAATTAATTTCCACCACTTACGGAACCACTACTATTTCCTGGTTCCTGGTTTGCGAGTGCGCCAATTCTACTCACTCGTACGTTTGAAGGCAATATAATTCCGAGCGATTCACTTGCTGCACCCGCGGTAGTCTACACAATTCAGACCGCATAAACGCATGCTTTAGAATGGTGATGCGGTTTCCAATTTTTTTTTCTTTTTTCTGCAAACATATTTTTGTGAACTTTTTGATGGAATGGAATACTAAAGATGTTACCTTTCTATTATACAAATATTAGTTTTGGGTGGTGGTACCCTTTAATGTAATAAATTGCTTGGTTTCAATTTCATTTATTTCCATTGCAGCTGATTTGGATTTGTGATTAGCTGAGTAAGTAATTCTTTCCAATTCAAACAACTTTAATTCAGCAATGTTCATTGTATGTGTTTAGCATCCCTGGTAGTACTATGTTTATAATGACTTCCTCATACTGATTATGTGCTACTAGTCTACTGACACTGTATAAAGGGACAATACAACTCCTTCATCGCTTGTCATGTATTTGTTATGTAAACTTCCTGATAGCTCATGATAAGGGACTTACATTCTAGTCAGTTAATCTGTGGTATCAATAGCCAATTCTGGTAGACCTTCCTCAACATGTATTTCATAGGACATTCATAAAATGTAAATACATGTAAATCTCAGAATTGATTTTGACTAATAAAGAAGTATATTTGTAAATAATACCTTGTAGATGTGTTACCATACATTTTTTCCAGATAACATTACATCAATCATTACTAACTGTTTTGAATTATGCAGTAAATAAATCAGTCATGAATATTTAAAGAGAAAATTGTAATTGATTTTAAGAGAAAATTTAAATCAAAATAAACTTGTATAAACATGTACAAACAAAACTAAAGCGATGGGCCATATATTCTTGTGCATTCCAGTGTAAGAGATTTAATATCAGGACCACCTGTCTACAGCAGCCAACCTGCATACAGTGGCCACCAGAATTGATTCCCTGCAGGTGTTATTGACCCTGTCTATAGAGGTCACCTGTCTACAGCAGCCACTTTTCTCCTTTACATTAGGTGGACACTATCCACAGGTTTGATTGCAATAAGACTAACCTGTTTGTGACGCATGTTTCTCTGTCTTTCCTGCATACTCAAAGCCAACGGCCGACTTGTCGACGTTCTCTTTCTGTACTCCGTACTTGCCACCAAAACCCTTTGCATAGTCTGCTTGCGAGGCATGCTTTTGTAGCTTTTCCTGGTGGTCGTGGCCAACTGCAGACTAGTGATTCAAAAAGACAGTAAAAGATAAAAGCGAGAACATTAGATTAGCTCTCGTTATTAAATTGAAAACACTACTCTTTGTTTTTGCCTTATTTGCACACCTTACCTGGTTCCCAATCCATTTACATAGTCTATTTATGAGGCATTTTGTTTTTGCATTTTGTAAACTCCACAAACTTTCCGCTTTAGGACAATTTGTCGACTACGTCTTGTTATTAAATTTGCTCTTTTTTCACGCAATACTTGCACCGAAGATGGTTAATTCTACCATGGGCGTAGATCCGTCATTGATACCTATTCATCAGGGGGGGATGATCTATTCATTCATCCCCCCCCCCCCGATGAATAGGTATTACGTAAGTATCTACGCCCATGAATTCTACCGTACCTTGTCCATTCTGTCTTGCTGTACTCCAAACTTTCCTCCATAACCATAGGATGCCTTGGGTGCAGCGGCCTGATCCTTTGCCTTCCCCTTCTTATCATCTTCTTTCACATCTTCTCGCAGCTGGCTAATACTGGAATGAAGGAATTTATTTGGCATTACATTAATATCATTAAAATGGATTCAATTGGATTTGATTGTTGTCATTCAATTAAAAATATAGTTTGTCTATTTTTTTTTGTATCAACTACTACTTGAGATTGTACTAAATTTAATTTTGCTTAACGCGATCTACATGTTAACCTGTTCCATACAAGTTTCTGAAATCCCCATAGACTTCATACACAACCCACCTGGTTCCCGTAGCCAAGGAGTTAAATGATAAGACTCTTTCCTTTGTTACATTATGGGTCGATTTCTCTTGGAATCTCAATTTTTGTTTTAAATCTTTGGCATTTTCTTCTTTGTTTAATAGCTGTTGGATCCACAAAACAAATTAAATAATGTTTCTGAAGGCTACATTCAAAGCCTGCCTGCATTAAAATTACAAGCTGTAAATTATTTTTCAATCAACGTTATATAATTGCATTTCTTGCCGTATTATATAATGCTTTTTCATCATTTTGAATTTTTAAGATTGTTGTAATAGTGTTTAATGTGCATCACTTTTTGTGCATAATTTATATATGTTTAAGATTTATGTGTATTTTTTAATGTGAATATTATTGTTATTGTACCAATGTACCATGAACATTGTTGGTCTTCGGACCTTTGTATCATGTCATTTATACCGGAAATAAATAAATAAATAAATAATTTCAGCCATTTTAGGGGCTAAATTACCTTGAGATCCTATTTATTTTTTGTTCATTGAATATCTGTTTACAACAAATTGGTATACAATCAATCTGCCCACGCTATGTCATTGGTGGTATTGTACGTATTGCACATTTGAAATCAGTTTCTTTTTGAGCCCAGTTTACATGCAACCAAATGACTTAAAGGGATAGTTGAGTCTTGGTCAAACGTAATTTTAGTCACCAAAACCTGCACCATTGCGGTACAAACTAATAGTTACAACTCCACCATGCTCAAAATATAATGTTGCAGCCATTTTAGGGGCTAAATTTCCTGAGACCCTATTTTTGTTTGTTCACTAATTGCATACCGTATTTGTCTGTGTATTAACCAAACCTTTTTTCAAAAAAAAAAGAAGAAAAAAAAGGGTGCGGTTAATACACGGGAGCGGCTAATACCATATTAACCACACTTTTTTTAATTTTTTTAAAAAACTTTTTTTAGGGGGTGCGGTAAATACACCGGAGCGGTTAATACACCGACAAATACGGTAGGCTATGAGAAAATGTTTGGTCACCCGACTTACTTGAGTGATTCTTGTCTTCCTGATCCTTCCACTGACTTGGCACCCCATCGCTGCTCCTTCTCACTCACATCATTCTAAAAAAAGATTAAAAAAGGGCAAATTTGTTTAAAGACGTGATGTGGCAAGATCGGTAGATAAGTGGGATCCCGAGTTCGAATCCAATGTATTGTCTGTTGCGTTAGTCCTTCAGCAGGACAATTAATCCACTATTGTTGCTCTCTACCAAGGTGTACTATAATTGGGGACCCGGAAGGATGGGAACATGTTTTCTTAGCACTGTGTGCGCCTAACAAGCGACTGGCTGGAATACTCCCTAGGGAGTGGAAAATGTGCACTGTGTGTGCAGAAACGATTGCAGTGTGAATCCGTTGACTGGGGTAATAATAATAGCGCTTAGAGGCTTTAGTGCAATTTGCGCTCTATAAGTACCTATCATTATTATCATTATTAAAATGAGGAATGACATAGTGCAGAGAAAAGAAAGGGAAATTAAGAGAAATACAGTACGTATTTAGACGAATCTTGATTCACATTACTGGACAAAAAAATAGATTCAAATAATTTATACAAAATAATTGAAAAATAAATCTTTTGTCTAAAGCTTTCTTAAATGTTCATGATTTATGTAATATACAATTAAAGATGAACTAGCATCCTCAATCACCAGATTTCACTTTGTCAGAGATTTTTGGGGCAGAATTAATCTGTTGATTTAAAATTGCAAGGCTTGCCCTAAGTGGTGGCCAGGGTGGCAGTGACGGTGCCAATGGCCACTAGGAACTCTTGTATTGGCCCAACAACGAGTTAGGATCTCCAACACTAGCTTATAAAATGATGTTTTTTAAATTTTTTTATTCTGGCCAGCTGACAGAAAAACAAAGAGAGAGCCCCTGCTTTGGAATATACTGGTACACATATTCACTCATACATGTACAAACATTATGATACTGTAGTGTACTCCCTGCTGGTCCAGCTACATGTAATTAGCGTGAACAAGTGCGAAGTACTGCGAACAAGCGCGAAGAAGTGCGAAGCAATTTACTGCGAACAAGTTTCCCATTCGCATAGCATGCACTGAACCTATTCGCACTTGTTAAATCCTGTTCGTGCTTGTTAGCATTACATTTGTTCCCTAACCCTAACCCTAAATATCGATGGCTTATACGCGCTTGATCGCAGTACTTCGCACTTGTTCGCGCTAATTAGTAGGACCGCTCCCTGCTAACATGCTATGTATTGACAATGCATGGGTGCCGGTAATCAAAACGACTGAAACCCATGCATTAAGTATGCACTGTTTGCCTTGATGATATTGAGTGCATGGCTTGTAAATGACCATATCGTATGACCATTTACAAAAGAAGGTGTGCCAATATATCCTACCTAACAATATAGGGCCGAAAGCACAATCATGACCCAGGACCAGCCCTAGTTTCACTGATCTCTAGATATGCTTGTTAAATCATTCACGCTTGAATGGGTAAGGGCGGAACGTGTGCTCTGCTACATTCTGTTGATTTTCTTCTTCTTCTTCTTCTTCTTAGTACTGCAAACAAACTCCGCATGATGCGGATATACAGTTGCAGGCACTTGGTGGGTTTAGGTGTGCGCGCCTAATTGGGGAGCCCGTGGTGGGCCCTCCTAGTGAAATCTAGCATATTCATCTTACTCAAATGTCCTTGAAATGAATGCAACGATGTGGCTTGTCGTGCGTTATTTGGTAAGAGATTCCACTCCGCCAGAGTTCTTGGTATAAATGAATAGTTATAGCAGTCCTTCTTGGTTGTGAGTCGTTTGAACGAAAGAGCAGATGACTTTCTTGTTTGGATTCCCCCTGATGAGTCTTGCCGGTATTTGTCTGAGTCAATTTCAGCAGTGTGCTGTATTGATTTGTATGTTACTCTAGCATATCGACATCAATGAGTTACAGCCAATGGTGCTAATAGAGTGGTGAAGTGTGATGTCATAAATGATGTCATTTTTAAACATTTTTTTTAGAATTTTCAAATTTGGACTTCATTTTCAGAAAGAGCATAACAAATAATGTCAAAATACCGAAAATCAAAATAGGTTACGTATTGGCCGAGATATGACCATCCGAATGATTTTTTGGTCAATGGGCAATCAGTGTTATAGTGCACTGGTTCCTAAATTAAGGAACCAGTGCATTATAACACTGATTGCCCATTGAAGTAAAATTCATTCGGATGGGCATATCTCAGCCAATACGTAACCTATTCCTTTGATTTTTGGTATTTGGACATTATTTGTTATGCTCTTTCTGAAAATGAAGTCCAAATTTGAACATTCTAAAAAAGTGTTTTTATGAAATTATGACGTCATGGCTTCAATCTGTACTCTATGACCATGGTAAATGTCGCTGGTCCATAATCGGGCCCCTGGGCCCTGAATTGTACTTACTACAAAGTCTGCGTCAGTCTCCCAGTCATCATCAGCATCCTGCTGCACCGGGGCCTTGACCCCTGACCCCACCTGAGATCTCCACATGATTACGGTTGACCTGAGAAAAAGCAAACCACAAAATACTTGTCATCACCTCTACATGATAATATATTGGAAAAACCCATGAAAAAAATGACCTGTGAATTAAACAACAAAATCACCATCAGTTTGCTGCCCCACTGGCACCTTTGTAAGGGATCGCTATCGCTATCGTTATCAGGATTATCTTTATCGTGATCGAGACTCTTGAGTTCCAGGTCCCGTGCTGTTGACATGTGTTCGCCAAGTCGCGCCAAGTCGACGGAATAAAGTTTCGTTTTCCGGAATTCTTTGTCATATTTGTCATCATTCCTGTCTGTAGATTTCGGCCCTTACACCTTTGCCCCACGCATGCTACAAGTACAATACGTGCATTTTGTTTCCAGTTGAGAACGTTGGCTTGACCCCTGACCCCACTTGTGCTCTCCACATGATGATGGTTGACCTGAACAAAAATGAATAAACTTCAAATATACATTCAGATGCATCTTGATTTATCACTTCAATTTACATGTAGGCTTAGCTTTGATTACGCAACACATACAATGATACATTCGTTCAAGGACATGACACAATGACACCGTCATTGACAGGGAGTGTACTGTGTAGTGTGTAGTAGTACGGCAAGCATACCTGTTCTTAACCTAACCAGGCGCCGTGCGGAGTACGGCGCCTGGCATACTCGCATGACAAATTCATGAGTAGCACTCATTATTACGATACAAAATCCCCAAAAACAAACAAATCATAATTCATATGGGTTTGCACTTACCTAATTTCAAATTCTTTAACTACAAGTAGAGTTTTCCACCTCCAAAATACATGATTCAATTGATAGATACCCAAATTTTGCAGAATAACCCAGAATTTGGACGGAAAGATGATCGCGCGCGCGCGCGCAGCACTAAATTGCAGCGCGATCAGTTGGAATTTCAGCACGGACTCATCATTCAATTTTGGGTAAGTTATCCTACTTTTTTAGCAAATTATATTCAATGTCCGATAAGTTTAATAACTAAATGTACTTTGGAGTAAATCAAATTCAATCAGTGTTTTTGTTAAAGGTGATTTTTCACCTCGTCGCACTTTTAACCCAAAATTTTGAGCGTCTAAATCTAATCGTCACGGCGCTGATCACAGTTAACCTGTTCTGTCATGTGTAAAATACTCTGTAATTGTAAATATGTTACGCATGCGCATGACACACTACATGGTACTATTAATTATTATTCTATTCAATCCCGGTAGCGTTTGGTCTTTACCATTAAAAACTGGGTCAAAATTGAATTCTTGAAATTTCACAGAATCGATCAAGACGATCTGCAGTGGTCGAATATTCAAACACACACACTCAACATAATCAGGCTTTTGAGAAATGCATCTTCATTACAGTCCCACACATAGAGTTTTCATGAAGGAGGAAGTGTCCATTTGTATCATTTCGTGATTAAAAACTAATATTAATATATGTTTATGGTAAATCACTGAACAAAACACAAACCAGTCATCTTATGTCATATAGTGTTTCAAATAAAACAAGAATAAAGGTGTAAGAAAGCCTACTTACCTCTGAAAATATAGATTATACGCGTTATACGCCCACCAAAATTGATCCCAGTTACCGACACCGATACTTCCGCAATCGAATTGTGATAATTTCTCGTAGGCTGCATGTGCATAACTTATGTGTGCGTGACGTTCGTCTTCGAAGCAAAGATTTGATTTTTACCAGTCTATGATACACCTGTCAACATTGGTCCATAGTTTTTGTATAATTTGTATTAACGCACCCCCCCCCCCCCCCCCCCCTCCCCGTTTTCCTTGCCCTTTCTTTCCCTCTTATTTTTTTGAAGTTTGTTATGTCTTTCTTTGTAAGTCTTCATATTATTTTACCGCTGTTTTGTCCCTGTAATTTCCTTGTTATCATTTTGTAATCTAGTTTCCCTTTTGTAGCCTACTAAGTCAAGATACGTAAATATTTTCTGCCAATCTAAGTATTACTATTACTGCATTCTTTTTCCTTTCCTTGATCTTTTCATGATTTTATGCATCCATTTCTATTGATTGTCATTGAGTATTCGATGGCCAAGGTTATGATAAAACGGTGCATCGATCATTGAGATATATAGCGATATTATGTGATGCACAACTATTACTATAATTTTATACTTTTATACTGTCAATTATTTGTGTTATCATTGTGACTAGCATTAACGTTATTACTATTTATTGTTATATTTATATATTACAGTATCGTTAGTTTTTTTAAATTATTGTCATCATCATGTTATTTATTACTGCAATTATTGTTGGTATGATTAATTGTTGCTTTTCTGTTTTTTTAGTTTTATTACAGCATTTTTAAACATTTCCCCTCCCTTCTTTCCTTGTTTTTCTCTTCATTCTTGTACACGAGTTATTGGTCAATGTTCCTATCAGCTTCAAAAGGTCTATTATCCAGGGAGCAAACACCCCCTTTTTTAGGATATCAAACATGGAATGTAAAGGTTGTGCACCAGACATGTATTCTAGGACCTTCTGGGATCACAACCTATAGGTGGACAACCTCGCGATATAGCTACTTGAATTAGTCCACAAAACGCCGCCCGTACAAACGATTTAACCCATAATGTACGTTAATAGCGCCTTAAATCCTTAGGGTTCATGAAGGTTTGTCTCTGCTATTTTCACAATAACACTAAAAAGCATAATGATATCATCACATTGCTTCAGATTTGTGTTTTGTAGAGTCGTGTGCATCTTTTGATACCAAATTCGACTGCATAATATCTTCGGTTAATGTGTCACGTGTCATTTTAAGTCACGTGTTATACAAAGGACATGAAATTGCACTTTCCGTAATATACAAAAACGCATTGAAATGTTCAAGATGTTTAAAACGTTACACAATTTGTATTAGTAGTTCGTCAAATGGCATTCAATGTTATTTTTGAAAGTTTTTAAAATGATATAAACGAAAAAGAAAATAATAACTTAAAAACAATAAAATACATAAGAATAATAGTTCTTAATAGTGTATTGTTGGTATCTGATTTTACTAAATCATAATAGTGTACAGAAGCCATGACGTCATAAAAACACTTTTTTCGAATTTTAAAATTTGAACTCCATTTTCCGTAAGAGCATCAATAATAATGTCTAAATACCGAAAATCAATCGAATATATACGTATTGGCTGAGATATGCCCATCCGAATGAATTTTACTTCAATGGGCAATCAGTGTTATAGTGCACTGGTTCATACAGTTATGAACCAGTGCACTATAACACTGATTGCCCATTGACAACAAAATCATTCGGATGGGCATATCTCAGCCAATACGTAACCTATTCAATTGATTTCGGTATTTGGACATTATTTGTTATGCTCTTTCTGAAAATGAAGTCCAAATTTGAAAATTCCCCAAAAAGATGTTTATGACATCATTGATGACATCACACTTCACCACTCTATAGAGGTAAAACATGTTCGATAATGAAGTGTACATAATAGAATAGGGAAACTAGAAATAGATTATGGAGTACAAATATATAATAGGCCTTAATATAGAATATAATACAATATAAACAATTGAATAAAGATGACAAAAATGCACTTATACTTTTTGTTTCTGTGTGTTATGTATTTTGCCAATATTAACACTGAACTAATACAGAAGTCAGCAATATTTTGTTGGTGTAGGGACAGATAAGGGAACATAAATGAAGCAGCAAAGGCAGTTGCGCTTACCTCAACTCTCAGTCGAATTATTGTTAATTTGTTAAGTAGGAAGATTCTTTTTATTCATGTACTCGATAATAGAATCAAACAAAGTAATGGGCATGGAAATAAACAATCATGATTTAAAAAAATTATTATCCTACCAAGGAAAAACAAAGTGACCTACTCTACATCTTTAAACAATGTTACAATTTGTGTTAATGTTGTAGGCCATTTTCTGAGGCATCGTACCATTTTGTCGTACTGGTACATCATTGTTTCAACAAGTCCACATAATTATAAGTTGCATTTGACTCAAATAAATGTTCATTGGACTAGAAGTAACATGTCTATCAGGAATGAGCACTTAACATTAAGAACAACATAATTATACTGTTTGAATCCGTGACATTGCATATACTTGTCATTGATGGTGACCTATATTATAACCTCCTATATGGCGAAGCATGTTCTTTATTGGGATAAGATCTTCAAGATGGATCCTTATTAAACAGCTTGTATATGGCAGCTTTTCAAAGATTTGAATCCTCGAACTCAAGTTGATTGTTTAAACAGCTATGGTTATATCAGGTGATTGCACATGTCTCTTGGGCCCCGTTGCAGAAAGAGATACAATCGATTGTAAGTTAAAAATTGATTGCAAGTCAGAAAATTTGCGCTTTTCAACCAATCAGATTTGCGCATGAAGATCACAGTCATGATCTGACTTACGAGTAATTGTAACTTACAATCGATTGTATCTCTTTCTGCAACGGGGCCCAGGACTCATTAACCATTACATTTTCACTCAGACACTGTTCTCACTGAGGAAGCTCAGGGCAGTTCATGTGTTAGCTGTCAACTGCACAACATATTGGTTTAAGAACTTCATGACTGTATGTACTGCCATTTGTGATCTTAGACTTATGCCATTTTGTCGAGCACATCATTGATACTCCTTAGCGGATGATATACTTTACAGAAATGTATATGATATTTTGGTTTAATGGCAATCAGTCAAAGGTGACTATTGTTACATTTAGTAAGGAGTCAATTTATACTGCCACAATAAGTTGTTAAGAGCCCTCTACGCCCTAACAAAATGTAACCATAAGAGTGGGCGCCTTTGGATGTTTGAAACGGATAATGGGCCGTATGCATAAAACGTAGCAATTGCTTATAAGCAATTGCTTCAAGCACAAGCAAGAGCTTGTCAAGCAAAAGATCAAGTTCAAGCAATTGCTTAATTTCGTATGCATAAGCTTTTGCTTGTGCTGAAACCTTTTGCTTACACTGCCTAAGCAATTGCTTACGTGTTGAACAAAGCATCGTTACGGTTGTGCGAACATCGCACTGCATGACAACAAATGGGATTCGTAGTGTATGCAAACGTCGTGTAGTCCCTTGCATAGCAGCTTTCCCTGGTCGTGCCCGACCTGGCAGCAGTATTTTTCTTACGCAAATATTTTCTAATCATGAACAAAATTGCCTACATGGATATAAATGTCTAAAATAACAGCCATTTGATTAAATATGTAATCACAACATAACCTCTGGAACCAGGAGTTCTAAATCATCCTGAAACGGTATGAAAACTTGATTCTAAAACGCGAATGTCCTTAGTAAGCAAGAGCTCAAGCTGGTCTGGAGGTGCTTGAAAAAACGCAAGCAATTGCTTATCAAGACAAGTAAAAGGTTCGTTTTATGCATACAGTTTTAAGCAATTACTTGTTTGGTTAGCAATTGCTTACGAGCAGTAAGCAATTGCTTGTGCTTGTAAGCAAAAGCTTTTGCTTGCAAGCAATTGCTTGTTTGTGTGCATACCGATTCAAGCAAAAGGCTAGCACAAGCAATTGCTTGTTTTTATATATGCATACGGCCCAATGGGTGAAGCCGATCAATGGGCCGTATGCATACAAACAAGCAATTGCTTATAAGCAAATGCTTTAAGCACAAGCAAGAGCTTGTCAAGCAAAAGATCAAGTTCAAGCAATTGCTTAAATTCGTATGCACAAGCCTTTGCTTGTGTTGAAACCTTTTGCTTGCACTGCCTAAGCAATTGCTTACGTGTTGGACAAAGGATCGTTACGGTTGTGCGAACATCGCACTGCACACACAAAAAATGAGAACTGTTTTTTTTGCGAGTAAAATCATACCCTACCCATAAAGTCGAGTGTTTTTTTGGTTTTTTTATTCAGAAAAAATGTATTTTTACACAAGCTTCTGCGTATTTGTTATGCAAAGAAGAATATACGCAACTTCATGCATATTTAAAGTGGAACGTCACCCATTTATTTACCCGGTGAGTCTCTTTTACTCATTGAAGTGCATACAATTAATATTGGATGAGTAATGCTCGAACCTTCATGACCAAATGAGTAAAAATATTCACGAGTGTGTAGCGTGGCTTTTTGCTTCCCTGTACGTCATGGACTCTTTATTCGTTGAATGAGTGAAAATCTCTTCGAAGTGAACGTGTACTCGTCATAGGAGTGATCTTACTCGGCTAGCTAGCTAACTCTGATCTGTATACTGTATACATACACGGTATATTACCACGCATCAGGCATGCATGCGTGGTCCGTCTCATCTGCAGCTGAATAAGTGTAAGTTAATTTGATTATTCTAAATTTAGAATCAGTATAAATACTATTACTGACGGGGATCCCTTGAGTTTTAGACCTTTTCTAAAACGGTTTAGGCTATGAATAATTGGTAGACACGCTACAGGTATACTATATTTCATTTGAAATTGAAGCCGCGAAAATTGTAATATTACGAACCATGTCAAGCGCGAGGCCCAATGCTGGGCCAAGCCAAGCTAAACAGCAAGGCCGCGCCAGGGCGTCGGAGCTCACTCCCGTCTTATATATAAGTAAGATCCCAGGGCCAGTGCGGCCAGGCCATGACCACTCGAGGCCGGAAAAGGGGCTACCAATTATTCATAGCCTAAGCAGTTTTAGAAAAGGTCTAAAACTCAAGGGATCCCCGTCAGTAATATTATTAATACTGATTCTAAATTTAGAATAATCAAATTAACTTACACTTACAACATTATGTTAAATTACACACCTCCAGCTTGAGTAAATATAAAAAAAATACTCATATGCCATGTATAGTGGCTAATGAATACAACTCGCATGCGTGCGTTTTTCAACTTAATTTGATGAGTCAATGCACTCAACTATGTGTGTCACTATACTGTCAACGATTCGTTTGTTGTTTTGAGTAAAATCACCCAAAAATATTTGGGTGTTATTACTCAAAAAAACAAATAAATCGTTGCACTATAGTGACATACATAGTTGAGAGCATTGACGCATCAAATTAAGTTGAAAAACGCACGCATGCGAGTTTTATTCATTTGCCACTATAGTGACACGGCATATGAGTATTTTTTGTAACACTCACAACATTATGTTAAATTACACACCAGCTTGAGTAAATATCACTCACAACATTATGTTAAATTACACACCAGCTTGAGTAAATACAAAAATACTCATATGCCGTGTCACTATAGTGGCAAATGAATAAAACTCGCATGCGTGCGTTTTCAACTTAATTTGATGAGTCAATGCACTCAACTATGTGTGTCACTATAGTGGCAACGATTTATTTGTTTTTTTGAGTAAAATCACTCAAATATTTTTTTTGTGTGCAGGGCAACAACGCTTCGTGCCCGACCTGGCAGCAGTATTTTTTATTACGCAAATAGGGGGGAAACAGCGCAGAGCATCAGGGGGTTTCTGTGCAGATCGATGGACAAAAAATTGCCGTAAAAAGTCTAAAATAACAGGAATTTGATCACAACCTAACCTCTGGAATATGGAGCTTGAAATCATCCTGAAACAGTACGAAAATTTGATCCTTAAACGCGAATGCCCTGAGTAAGCAAGAGCTCAAGCTGGTCTGGATGTGCTTGAAAAAACGCAAGCAATTGCTTATCAAGACAAGTAAAAGGTTCGTTTTCTGCATACGGTTTTAAGCAATTGCTTGTTTGGTAAGCAATTGCTTACGAGCAGTAAGCAATTGCTTGTGCTTGTAAGCAAATGCTTTTGCTTGCAAGCAATTGCTTGTTTTTATGCATACCGATTCAAGCAAAAGGCTAGCACAAGCAATTGCTTGTTTTTATGCATACGGCCCAATGTTGTGGATCTGCGTGGGATTGCATGGGACTGATTTATCATACACGATTTGATTATATATCGATATCGATATCTGATTATATACATGAATATATAGTTTTTAAAGATATGATTAAAACAATTTCTTTTATATGTTCTCATCAATTTCATTGTTTTATTTTTAGCAGCTAATATCGAAAATTCGCAATTATCTCGAACTAGTTACGTCTATATATATGGGATCTAAAGCTCTTGATTTTTCTTATTAAACCTTCTGATATTCCTTGACAAATTAAATGTCTAAGACTAACATTTCGAGAATCATGTATGTTTCGCCCCAACTCTCCCCCTCTCCCGCTCGACATAATTTTACCCCCATTTTCTCTCTCCCTCTAACAATCATTCAGTCATTTGTGTCCATCTCTTTAATGGCGCAGCTTATAGGGCGATGGGGCACCCGAAGTATAAGGGGACCATTTGTATACTTCTTTATATACCAAATATGTGCCCCTCTGTAGCTACGTCACTTAGTTTGTATATGTATAATTATGATAATCATTTTCTAATTTATCTTGGTGCAATTGTCAGTGTGAGTGTGTATTTTGTTTTATGAATGGTTCATGTATGGATATAATGTTACGCATTGGGCCGTATGCATAAAAACAAGCAATTGCTTGTGCTAGCCTTTTGCTTGAATCGGTATGCACACAAACAAGCAATTGCTTGCAAGCAAAAGCTTTTGCTTACAAGCACAAGCAATTGCTTACTGCTCGTAAGCAATTGCTAACCAAACAAGCAATTGCTTAAAACCGTATGCATAAAACGAACCTTTTACTTGTCTTGATAAGCAATTGCTTGCGTTTTTTCAAGCACCTCCAGTCCAGCTTGAGCTCTTGCTTACTAAGGACATTCGCGTTTTAGAATCAAGTTTTCATACTGTTTCAGGATGATTTAGAACTCCTAGTTCCAGAGATTATGTTGTGATTACATATTTAATCAAATGGCTGTTATTTTAGACATTTATATCCATGTAGGCAATTTTGTTCATGATTTGAAAATATTTGCGTAAGAAAAATACTGTTGCCAGGTCGGGCACGACCAGGGAAAGCTGCTATGCAAGGGACTACACGACGTTTGCATACACTACGAATCCCCTTTGTTGTCATGCAGTGCGATGTTCGCACAACCGTAACGATGCTTTGTTCAACACGTAAGCAATTGCTTAGGCAGTGTAAGCAAAAGGTTTCAGCACAAGCAAAAGCTTATGCATACGAAATTAAGCAATTGCTTGAACTTGATCTTTTGCTTGACAAGCTCTTGCTTGTGCTTGAAGCAATTGCTTATAAGCAATTGCTACGTTTTATGCATACGGCCCATTGTCTATATAATTATAATGTTACATTAATTTTGTTATCTTGCACGAAATATAATCCCATATACTCATTATACATGTGAAACAAAAGATAAAGAGAGAGACTGAAATTTCAGCGCAACGTGATGCATCACATTATTTATTTGTTTTAATTTCTATTTAGAAATACAATTGAGTGGTCCTGCTTCCAAAGCAACAACAACAACAACAGCGATTTGCAAGTACATGTAAAAAAATAAATAAATACTGCCATAGAGAAAAATCTTTACTGCAAATTTGTTCAACCAGTACATAATGTCTTCCAAAATGGAACATATTTTGTTTTCAGTTAAAATGCATTTTTACAGTAATATCTATAATTATGTTTAATGAGCAATTATATGTACAAGAAAAATAAAATAATAATACTGCTTCAAAATTTCAAAGAAAATATGATCGCTGTTCTAACGAATACAATTCAAATACGGTATATCTATTCATAAGCCAATACTAGGCTAAGCATAATATACACGTGAATGCAACATAAAATTCGTTTTTATTTTGCCCAATACAATATAAAATGTTCCCAAAATCTGCAAAAACATTTCATTAATCGTTCATATTTTATATTTGAGCAGCTAATCAAAATTAGCTGTTCAAAAACCACCAATGGAATTTATTATTTATTGTGAACAATCACGAGAACATCAACATACATAGGGAAAGATACATGATATATGATACACAGTACCTACACATATATACACTCGCAGTCGCTATAATTTACTTACGTAAAACTACATCTTGATTATTTTACTAATGACAAATTATAAAAAATAATTATGGCAATCTTTCTTTACATGCAGTACAACATTAATATACCAAAGATAACCCAGTGGCGTGATGAATACAACTGTTATGGGGCTTTGGGGAGAGCGAAGGGACCAAAACGTGGGGAAGGGTGTGGGCTACGCCTCTTACAGTATATATACCAGGACTTTCTGAAATTAGGGGCTTTGCAATACATTTTTAGAACGTGAAAACACACGTAAGCTACAATTAAATCACTTTATGAAAATGTTCTTAAGCCACAAAACAGAATTTCATTAATAAATGTAATTTTAAATCTTGTATACATTGACTTATTCATTAATGTATTACTTATTATTATTATTTTTGTGGGGGAATGGAGAAGGGGGGGGGGGGGGGGGGTGGGCAGCTCCAAGCCCTTCATTTCTACGCCATTGCTTTTAGTTTGTTCTTTCATCGGTAATGACATTGTATATGTTAAGGAAAATGAGTGATTGCCGTCTCTTGTAACGTATTTAATGGGGCAACCACTTCATAAAATAAATGTTTATTTTAGAACTACATTAGTAAAAAGAAACCGGAGCGTATTTATTCAAGGGCCTAGGTATCATTCACACTTAAAGGCATTCCTACGCTCAATTAAAGGCCAAACATTTCTGAACATACCAGTAAAAGGAGAAGCTGGAAATAAAAAAATGGGTTATTTGTGTATTCTCACGTCTTTTCCTGGTAAGAGAGACATTGAGAAAGCTAAGGGAACATACTGTATATCTAGTCAACATCAAAGGTTAATTAAATACTCGATGACAATTTTTAATTAACTTTTGATGTTTGCTAGATTTTTCGACTCCGAGCAGAACTTTTACCTGTATATCTATATGTATATATTTATAATCTATTTCGTGCAACCCACATAACAGCGCACTTGCAACAATGAACTACAAAGTAACCACGGCAACAGTGTGATGATTATCGTAAATGCCAAATTTGATTCGATTCATATATTTTCATCATAATCTCATGATACAAATAATTATAAAAATTATAAAGAAATACATTCACAGCCGCAATTTCGATTCAAACAAGGTATATAACTTATTAATAAATTGATTGTAAAAAGTAAATTGTCATTAATAACGTCTATGAGTAAAACGCTTATAGGCATAAACATATGAAAAGCATGATTGACACAAAATCATATCATGCTTGCGTATAACACCGCCCGCGGCGAAAACCTTTTGCAAAAAACATATTTTTTCTCAGCATGCGAAAACCAATTTGATACAAAGAACAACGCATGTTTAAAATACATACTCGTGCCTTTAAATCGGGAATCACGATTTGTATGTAAATACAATTATAAGGGCAAATCGTATGTTTTTTTAGACATAAGGGATAATAGTTATACGGTTTTGTTCTTATATCCTCTCGCGAAACAATAATGGCACGGAAATTGCTAATCGATTTAACTGAATTCTCGCAAAGAAAAAAATGCTTTCAAATACAAGTGCACGTATACGAATAGCATGGTAAAACTATAGGCTATAAACTATGACCATAATATTGACATAAATTTGCCGCATAGTAATTTGTGTTATGCCAAGATACAAGGCCAAGACATTGAATGAACAATCGCTGGTGCATAGTCAGATATCTTGGTTTTATTGATAGGGGGGGGGGGCGGGGGGGGGGGGGGGGGGGGGGGGCGGGGTATATTTGGGGAACGCTCTTTAGTATTACTATTATTTGCCCTTTATTAGCTTATTACCCTTTGGTTTTAGTCGTTTTTGTCACATTACTGGGGCACGTGCACCGCACCACCGCAGTATACACAATCATGACAATAATCATTCTTATTGTCTTAACTTGCCAACTGATATCATTCAATCTTGCATCAACACATTAGTGATTTCAAATAGACATAACACACGAACGTATAAGACACTCACTAAACATGATATTATATTTCTTAGTTTGGTCATTATACAAATTATACCATGGATACTGTCGATCGTATGCCAAGATGCAATATGCATAATCTATAGTAACAATGAATTGTACTTAAATCAAGGAAAAATGTTCAATGCTTTAGCGGTTTTTTGCTAAAATGTTGAGACACAGCAATACTTGTGGACACTCTCTTTGTATTTCTATAGTCATCACTATCTTGTGTGTTATTGTTTTGGGCAAAATATTGTTGGGGGAATTCTGTGCCCTCATGCCTTCATGCACCTCCACCTCCCCCCACCCCCCTCCACCTCGTCGTACAAACGCCACACGGTTCAATCACGACAAAGATAATAATACATATTTCGTTTCCTTGGTAATTGATTTTATGGCAACTCGAATCGTGATTCAAAAGAAATGCACGTACGTATAATATTATAGGCTACAAATTTACCACAATATCGACATCATGTGTCAATCTTGGTTTGTGTGGCCCAATAATATGACAATATATCAAAACACTGTGAATGCACAATCATCGACGTATATAGTGTGGTCTTACTGAAGACGGGGGGGGGGGGGGGGGGGGGTGATGCACGGGGCGCGGCACTTATTGGGGGCACACTCCATATGTTTCTTAAAGGGATCTAGTAACTTTGTTGACATGTGCAAAAAGTGATGAATGGTTGATGCAATGTATATTGTTGTTATCTCATATGTCCACAGGGTATTGTGTGAAAATTATAAGTCGAATGGACATTGCATGGCCAAGTAATGAGCGAAAATGCAAAGTGATATTCAGTAACTCGCTGCACTCACTTTGTACACGGAAGAAAAACTCGCCCGGAGTTTTTCTTATCTGAATACTTCAATCATACATATCTTTGTAACGAAAGGGAAATTTGAAAAACCGAAACCTGTCCCATGATTTTTATTGTTAATACGAATACAACAAGGTATAAGGGAACCCCTAGAATTAAAATTTTATTTTGAGGATTTGGACAATCCCAGATAACAATGCGACGTTGGCGGAACGTAGTCTATAGTCGGCACCGTCGCGGTTGGAAAAACAACGTTTAGCCAACGTTGGCCTACGGTAAATTCACAACCATATTTTTGCAGTCGGCGAGCTGACGTTAAAACAACGTTAAGCCGACGTTGGCTGTTGACTGTTGGCAAACTGGTCGGCAAATGTACGTTGAAACAACGTTGGGTGATAGTTAGACGAACAATCATATTTATATGGTCGAAAAGCAAACGTTGGGCCAACGTTTCGCCTACTACGTTGGATATGGTTGGCTAGTTGACGTCGTACTAACGTTTGACAAACAACCGCATTACGACGGTAGGCAAGGCAACGTAGGGCCAACGTTCACTTATATAGTCGTATGAACGTTGGGTTTAGTCGGCTCAATGTTGGCTTGACGTCAGAAATAGCAAAAATAAAAGGTTGGGCAAACGTTGGCGCAACATTGGCAATTGACGTTGGCTTATGGGGGTTGGGCCGACAAGGGCCCAGCGGCAAGAAATGACGTGGGCAAAACGTCACGTTTTGACGTTGGCCCAACATGACCGCCTACATTGGGCCAACGATGGGCCAACGTAGCATTGTTATCTGGGATGTTACTAAGTCCCTTTAATTCTTGAACCCTTTCGTTCTTATTGTTTTCCCAAACTATAAGGGGGAAGAATATGCCCCCGTGCACCAAAACCCCTGGACACCACCATACATAATCATAACAACAACAACATAACAATACTACTTAGTATCTTACCTTGCCAATTGATTGAATGGATATATTCGCACATCGAACAAGGATGGTTTTGAACATGCATAATGCACGTACGAATATATAGACTACAAAATTTAACATAATATTTACATTATATAAATTGGTTTGTGCCACATAATATGCCAAAGATATACTGTGCCTAGCCCTTGCCTTATACATATTGAATTTGAATGCAGAATCATGACAACGCTAATATGTATTTATGTGACCCATCAATAATTAAGTGCGGTTTTTTATTCCTACATTGTGAACCTATTTCATCGTCCAAGGAAACATGGCGAACAATATATATGTTTTCAAATGTAAAATTCCTTTCAGAATAAATAAATAATGATCAACATTACATCGTTTTATAATACTGATATGACACATTTTATCATATTTTCAGAATAATGAGTTCTAAAATCGTTCAACATTTAAATACCCAGCGGTTCATATAATGAAAGCTTACTACACTGTCATCATACTGAAGAAGGTAATTAGATATTAATGCATGTACTCTCATAGGCCGCATGTGAGCATAGTTGTCCCTTCAATGTTTCTGTGTCCTTCAAAATGATGAACATTCAAATGGTTTAGCTTATTTAACGGTTACACTTATCAAAATCTCATTCAACTTTTCAGATTTTGAACATTAAATGATCAGGCACCGCGATGTACAAGCCTTAAGTATAAATAAATCAATTTCAACAACATGATGTTCTTCAGTCAGTTTATAAATACACCATTCGATGCATTTGGTTCCACAACCCACATTCCCATTCAATATGGAGCGCGTGTATACTGCACAGATCCCTTTTCATTCAACGTTTTGATCGTTCAATGGATTTGATTTCACATCGCATGTTTCCTTCACACCATGATTATGTATAGGCTCTTGCTTCCAGCTAGTAAAAAGTGTTCTAACATATTTTACCGGTCATATTAGTCGGTACAATCATCCAAACTGCTAGTTTAAATGCATTCACATTACTTACTATATTCATTGAACGGTACAGTCAAGCTCATTCAACGGTACAGTCAAGCTCATTCAACGTTTTGAATATTCAATGACTCTGGTTCCGTGGCGTACATGCCCTCCACGTCATCAGGACTCTCGGATTGCTTGCTCGTGATAGTTGCTCTAACAAAGTTGTCGCTCGTGGTCGGTATATCCAAACCAGTTGTTAGAGTTATGAATAGCGTCAATGGCGGTGCTTCTATGTTTCCTCTTCTGCGTTTCTGCTGCAACTGCAGTTGCTGTTGTTGAAGTTGAATGCGCGCAGATCTACGCAAAGTTTGCGTCCCGTCATCTACTTGCAGCTTCTCCGCGTTTTCCCTGTTCTCTTGCGTCGGCGCGACGGTCGTCTCCTTGCCGAGATTATTCTCGTCTTTGGCTGATTTGCGCAATCTTTTACTTGCCCGTATTCTTTGCATGCTGGGTGTTGGTGTGATCCCGGGTGCGACGCGGTTCCGACATAGCAGGCGTCCGATGCAACTGTTCCCGAATGCACGTCGAAAGTTTCTGCGCATGAACACGTATAGTATCGGGTGCGTTAGAATTGTAGTGTACGCTAATGCCGCGAACCACCATTCTAAAAGGTCATAGAGCTCAGTTCTTCCTTGCACTAAAATGACAATACTGATCGCGGTGTGAGGGCCCCAACAAACTATGAACGTGAGAAGAATGACGGTGGTCGTTAGTGACACGCGTTTCTCGGGATCCCGATAAGACGAATTAGGCGTATGTTCCCGCTCGATTGGCTTAGTAGTTGTCTGTTGTCCCGTTGACCCACCTTGGTCGCTGCGACCGGGAAATGGCACTACTGTGGCGCGTACTAGAGCGTTGTGAATGGGAATAGTCTTGGTGCGTGTGACTCTTATAATGGAATAGTACGCGTAAACCATCACCGCGACTGCTAAAAAAAACATGGGCACGTGATACAATTCGTAGTAGTTATTTGTCCTTGTGACCTGGAACCATTCGTAGCACAGCGCAGGGCGCGACGAATTGTTCCCGTCGGGAAAAGTGAGCGAGAAGTCGCCGCGGATTCCCACGAACGGCGTGATAAAACCTATCAGCGACAGCACCCACGTGACTATGATGATCCACTTTACCGTCCGCACCGAGATCCGCCGCTTGATCGGGTTCGTGATCTTATCATGGCGGTCCAGCGAGATCACAAGCACATTCATCGCGGATGCCACGCTGGCGAAGCTGATGGTTGCCTCGTGCATGTAACACGCTAAGGGGTTATCCCATGGCTTCAGGATCACAATCAAGGTTAGCGGGATCGAGATCACGCAGATCGCGAGGTCCACTATGTTCATGTTGGTGATGATGAGATCGCTGGCATTTTGCTGGAACTGTTTGTTGACGTGGTAGCTGAGAAGCACGAGCATGTTGCTTAGGAAGCCGGCCACCATCTCGATGATCAGGATCAGCGAAATACTGATGACGTAGGGGCCCGCGTAACTCCGCTGCTCCTCCATTATAACCAAGGGGGTGGGGACCTTGGAGACTAACTGAAACGTTGTTCTGTATCTACATTATCTGTATGTTGAAGTTACATCACCGACTGAATAGAGAAATAGCTATCAGTGGTCCATCGCATTGACTTCAAAAGAGAGAAACGCTCACGGTCTCATGATGACTACGGCTTTTATTGATGATGATGAGGAGGAGGAGGATGATGCCGATGATGAATTTCTGACATGGTCACATTATGATGTCACTATTTTATACAGCCATCCTGGTTGTCAACAGACCTGGCAGAGTAGAACTGAAGGCGCATTCCGAGGTTGTTCCAAATCTATGAGAGGAATAGAAGAAAAAGAAAGAAAAAGATTATGAATATGGATAGCACAAATGGAAACGATGTTAATATATATTCTAGATTAATATGCAATGTATATAACAAACATTTACATACTGTCTTGACAGCAGCAGATAAGTGCCATGCGATCCTGCAGACAACCAAAGTGGCACATTCAGTATAAACTTGAACCCCATTTTAGAGCAAAAGGTTGAATTTATAAAAATGGCTTGATTGAACTTGATTGTAATTCATTCAGATAAAAAATAATATAATCACATGTATATAACTTCATAAACTTGCCAACAGAAATAAAACATAGCTTGCAGTTACTAACTAATATGTCGGTCCTTTAAAGGGGTAGTTTAGTTTTGGTAGAGAGGGCGCTGCACATCACAATATTTTGTAAGGTAATGAAAAATTGAGTGTCGAATTTGAGAGAACATGCAATTTTAATGGCAGAATAAACTTTATTTGGTCAAAATCGACCCCAAAACGGCTGAAATATCAATAAATATATCTGATCTTATAATTATTTGGGGCCCAAATAATTATATGATTTTTAGAAAAAAATAAAAAAATGCTTGCACTTTTTCAAAAATTTTCAAAAGCGTTTTTTAAAATAGTTGTTGATGATCTCGCTATTTATTCATTATATCAATAAAACATCACATGCATAATTTTTTATGAAAAATGGTTGAAACCAATGCCTTTTTTAAAAACGCCCTCTTGTGTTTTAATGGCTCTTTTTGAATGATAACAGGCTTTTTACTTAGTTGTTTGTAATTTTGTATACCTTTCGAGCATGGTGGAGTTATAACTATTAGTTTATAATGTTACTGTGCAGGTTTTGGCTACTAAAGTTCAGCCTTACCAAAACTAAACTACCCCTTTAAATGCCAATATTTTCTTCAACATAATTATATTCGGTTTCTGTGAGAAATTTTGTTATGATATCGGATATTGCACAATAAAAACACAAAGAAATAATTTTGTATTATCCGGTTACAATGTCGAAAATAATAACCCTTGTATGCTCTTTATTAAAAGGAACACATGATTTCATATCCTAGCTTTTTGCACACCTAGTTTGTACAAAAGCAACATTTACAAATTACCCTCTACGCCCTGATTATGTGCTCCATCGTAACACTGTCTAACTGTCACATATGCGCTATAACAAGTTAATCATGTTAATGGTACGCCCGAATGTCGTATTAGAAATCACAATCTTGTTTCAGCGTAAATGCATTTGCTTATTGTGAGTGTATTATTCCTTATATTGATCCTAATAGAACGTGATAGGTGTAGGTAATCTCGTGGCTCCAGGGTCATATGGGTAGGGCACATGCCGCAATGCCAATTACAACACTTACACGAAAGGGTAACGCATGAAGAAATAAAGTAACTGTGCCCATTAAAAGTCGTGCCCCAAATAATAATGTGCCGTTCTTTCCCAGTTTACGATACCGCTAGTATAGAGTGACTGCAGTTGAACTTCTATTCATTACGTTCACTAAGTGGTCGAAATAACTTAAAGGGACCCAGTAACTTTGCCTGAATCGATCAAACTCACTTGCATCTCTAATGCTTCCTTTATGCCTGATTGTTTTCCTCTTACCAATATACATGGGCGTAGATACTTACGTAATACATATCCATCAGGGGGGATGAATGAATAGATCAACCCCCCCTGATGAATAGGTATCAATGACAGATCTACGCCCATGCTAATATAAACCATTTCTGATTTGTTTTTCTCGAATTTCCGCTATGTTTATAATAGGTATCAATGATAGTATTTTGAAGAAGAAAAAACCCGGGAATCATTTCAACTGTGTACAACTTATGGTAATGAGTAAGCATACTATAGGTTTTCCCATTCATTTTAACACTTTTGTCATTCAATTTCGTCCCGAGAAGCCGAGAATGTGCCAATGCCAACTTCAATTTCGTCTATCTGTCTATTGTCGACCAATTTCACAAAAAGTCCATTCAATTTAGTCATTTGTCACACATTTTCGTCCAGTATAATTCAAATTCGTCAGTCACAGATATGTTCAGCAACAGTGTGACCGACGAATTTGAATTGTAATCGACGAAAATGCGTGACGAACGATAAAATTGAATGGACTTTTTGTGAAATTGGTCGACAATAGACGAAATTGAAGTTGGCATTGACACATTCTCGGCTTCTCGGGACGAAATTGAATGACAAAATGACGAAAATGAATGGGAAAACCTATACTAGTATACCACTTTGTATTCTAGCTCATTACTCAGGCATCCATTAACACGAATATTTCACACATCACTCAGTGAACATAATATCAGATCACAGAAATACATTATGCATAAACGGCTATACAATTATGCATCAACAGTAGTCACTGCTAGTTACTGGATCCCTTTAAGGTGCTTCCCTCTAACAAGTGGTAGGCGTTAATGGCGTCCGAGAAATCACAACCTTAATTTCCCCCGCCAATGCAATCAGTGCATTTTCTCATTGTCCACCCATTACTCACCATGCCCGTATATTATACTCCTAATATCACGTCTATTGATCTTGAGTTGGAGTGATAGGTCGTTATTTTCTCATTGTCCACCCATTACTCACCATGCCCGTATATTATACTCCTAATATAACGTCTATTGATCTTGAGTTGGAGTGATAGGTCGTTATTTTCCAGCGAACACTTGAGATGACTTGCGACACGAGATGCTATTCCCACGGTTGCCCTCAAGTTAACATCTATTCTGCCTCAAGATTGGACATGCGTCTATTTCTTTCCAATGAGGAAGCTAACGGGGGAGGGGGGGGGGGGGGGGCACATCCCCCAAATTATATGTTAACTATAAACTAAAACATTTTTATTAGTATTATTATTATTAATATTATAATTATTATTAATGATGATAATCCGTATAAGGTTTCCCTGTTCAAAAATCACTAAAGTCATGAAAAAAAGTCCCTCGTTTGGTTTTCCCTGGTCTACTTCTTCATTTGCGCTCTATGGTCAATGTGTTGAAAATAATATTTTGCATTTCTCTGTATTTAATTCGAAGGGTTAAATGGCGCCCCCGTGAATGGTGTCAAGCCTGGCAAAAAGAATCACAATGTTGTATTGCTACACGAGCATTACAGGTTCTAATATGGTGAGGTAAATAGATCGTAATGTATATATGATGTAGATGCCTTTCCATTCAGTTGCTCTTGATATGACCCTTCTTTCCCTCTCGTTCATGGTCACAATGGTATTCAATTGATTTTATATGCGTTCCTCTCATACGCAAAGGTGTGACCGAGGCATAACTGGCGCCGACGTTCAGTCAAACGACCCTCAACTATGATTGGCCGTCTGTACCTTGCTTCTTATATCATGTATACTCCGCAAAAAAAGAAACTGGACACTTGTATAAGTTGAGATATTTCATACTAATGTACGATAAAGTGTACATGATCATATATCAAATTAAAGGGAATTTAGTCCTCTACATGCAGGGTATAACTTACAGGTGTAATCGTTCATGCATGAAATGCCATGGTCAATAACAATAGCAAGGTCTGTTTTCAAAAATAGCAAAACAATGGAGGACCACACCATTCGACTGAAATGATAGTAAGCGTTTTACTTCAAACAAGATGAGCGGGGCAACTAAATTATGACATTATTCAACTTTATTGTTATGAACAAACTCTGGAAATACAAATTTGTCAATAAAACAGGGCCAGGTTATGAGAGCATTATCATACTGGTCTGTATTAGAGGCATGAAGCTTGTCTATTGCATGTGTCCCCTGCAATTTTAACCATATTTACCTAGAGAAATGTCATGTTGAGGACTACCCAACTGTTTGACCAAGGGTGACTTCAGGTTTTCAAGATCTTTGGACTACGGAAGAATTCTTGAGAATAATTTATACCATTTTCATGCTGAAATAAGGGCACAAACTGTGCTTTTGACTAATAAAGTTTGCCATGGAATTCCCCATTTTGTTACTTTTGGATGAAAATAACACCTATAACGTTCACAATTTGTCTTCATTTATACTCTTTATTGAGATGAAGATAGAAAAGGTCACATTTGTAATAAAAAATGATGCCATCTCATGAATATAGCGTTTTAGATTATGCTTATCAACATTTAAATGGTTGAGTGGATGTTCCATTTTTGCTATTTTTGAAAACAGACCTTGGTGTGGTTAATTGACCGTGACAAGTCATGCATGAATGATTTCATCTGGATTTTATGCGAATATTGAAGAGGGTAATTCTATCTTTAATTTGATATACAACATCATATATTTTATCGTTAATGAATACGAAATATTTGGTCTCATACAAGTGTCCAGTTTCTTTTTTTGCGGAGTATATATTGATCATACGAAAAGGTTGCAAGGTATGGTGTTTATAGATTTTTAAATTATTTTCCAGTATAGGTTTTTTTTCTCGAAAAGACCATTCTTTCCTTCTCGCTCATGGTCAAAATGTGCTATAAAATGTTCTTTCGCAGTTGAAGGTTATTTCTGACGCAAAACATGTTTATCGAACCACTGATAATTATGATATATATATATATATGAAACAGACAAGCTTTATGCCACAAAGACAGACCCGTAGGTTGATGTTCTCATAACCTGGCCCTGTTTTATTGAAAAATATGTATTTTTGGAGTTTGTTCATGACAATACAGTTAACCACACATCTTGTTTTAAGCAAACACTTACTAAATTTATATATTAGTCGAATGGTGCGGTCCTCCATTGTTTTTGCTATTTTTGAAAACCGACCTTGCTATTGTTAATTGACCGTGATGGAAGTTTATGCATGAACGATTACACCTTACAAGTATACACCGCCTGTAAAGGACACATTTTCCTCTTATTTGATATATGATAATGTACATTTTTGTGCACCGGCCAATAGAATTTGCCCGTTATTGACCAATTAGGAACGTACTCGCTCATGCGAGATAACGCGGTTTGGAGCCGCACGAGAGTATAAAACACGATTGCTTACATTATATTATATCACTTGACAAAGTATTGCAGCGGCATACGAAACGTCGTGATCTTTTAGATTCCTTGTTGACCATACATTGCGAGACAAACGAATATCACTAGCGATATTATTTTCGATACCATATCCGCAATGAGTAATATATTTACTATTACATTTTATTGTACATAAATTTAAAATATTTAAACTTAAACAAGTGTCCTGTTTCTTTGTTTGCGTAGTATATACTTGATAATTGAAAAATATTAATGATTTGAAACATTATGTTATGCCTTTTTAAAGGACTTTTACCAAACAAATTCAATGTAACCAACGGCTCTCCATACGTTTTAAGTGCAACTTATGCCCGGCGCAGACAGAGCCGACTCGACTGGTTGTCATTCCGATCGGCCCAGTTTTCAGTGCCTCGCGACACACATTTTGCCAGTCGAGAGACAGTCGGATGAAAGTTGGGGCAGATTCAACACAATAAATCTGCTCCGACCGACCGGGCCCAACTTTAGCCTGATTAAAACCAGTCGGATCGGGTCGAGTCGGCTCTGTCTGCGCCGGGCTTTAGAGTTAAGTTCAACTAAGGATCTTTGTGAAACACCCCCATGGTAGGTCATATCGAATGATGTGGATGTGTTTTAATCATTTTGCTCTTGAGATGAACTTATAAAAGTGTCTTGATTTTATGGCTGAAATGTTTATTTTGTTCGCTGATGGTACAGAGGGACATCATACTCTGTTGTGTATGGTGCAGGATTCTCTTACATTATTTTGCTTGCGAGAAGATTAAATTCCTCTTTTTTGTTCTTGTTCATGGCTGAAAATGTATGTTTTTTCCCGCTGATGGTAATGGCGCAATTATGGCAAATGGACAATATTGTCTCTGCAATGTTATAATATTGATTACTCTGGGACATGGAAGACTGTTTTGTATGGTGTAGGAATCTCTTACGTTATTATTGCTTTCGAGAAGTATTTCATTTTTGTTTATGGCCGGAAGTGTACTTTGTCGCTGATGGTAGTGGCGCAATCATGGCAAATGGACCACAACTCTAGTTCATAGTTCTAAATTACATCTACTATTGATTCGAATGAGACGTGGTCATGGTGTTAGGTCTTTTTGAATGATGTAGAATGATGCTTTTAAATTATTTTACTCTCGATATGTACGTCTTCTCCTTCATGCATGTCTAGTTCATGGTCAAAATGTTTTTGTTTTTTTTGCTGATGGTAATGGCACAACCATGGAAAATGGACCATAGCCTCAGTCTGCATTGCTTCAAATATTGATTACAATGGGACACCGCATACCGTAATGTATGGTATAGATGCCTTTTCATCAATCTTTCAAGCTCTCGAGATGGCCTCCATTGCTTTTCGTTTATGGACGCAAATCTACCGGTATATTATGTGTTTCTCTTTTTGTAGGGGTTATATAACAGCGCTGCCATGGCAACAAACTACAATCATGTTTCACAGTGTATGCATTTTCTTCTACAATATTGATAAATAATAATAATAATAGTGCATACGCTTTGGGAAAAAAACGAATAAACAAACAAACAGACAAGCATACAAAAACAAATTAGAGTACACCTATTGTTCAAATAAATAGATTTTCAACCGAGTTTTAAAGGTATCCAAGGAAGGTGATAACAAAAAATGAAGGGTCGTTATGTTTCTATCTTAGGTACTGATTTCTCCAATATTCTCTCTAATAATATGAACTTCCACTTCGATTCACCGACCAAAAATAGTATAACTTGCCCTTTTTTTCTAAATATCAAAGGTAAAATGGCCTTCAATCCTTATTCATTCGGCTGTGCATTACTAGTGAAGATTCCAAAGCGATTTCATAGATTGCAATGTTGCCATATAAGGTACAGGTGCATTTTCAAACGTGCACTCTTGTTTAACTTGCCGTTTTTTCTAAATATCAAAGGTAAAATTGCCTTCAACCCTTATTCATTCGGCTGTGCATTACTAGTGAAGATTCCAAAGCGATTTCATATATTGCAATGTTGCCATATAAGGTACAGGTGCATTTTCAAACGTGCACTCTTGTTTAACTTCCCTTTTTTTAAATAATCACCGATCAGATATAGTTATTAGTTGTTCTGATCCCTAAATGTCAAAGGTAAAATGGCATCAACCGACAGAACACGACTAATATAGATTCCAATGCGATATCATAGACTGCAATGTTCCCTATATAATGAATGTGCTTTTCCCAATGTGCTCTCCGACTGACCTTCAATTCCAATCTTTTTCACTTACCAACAATATTTGCAAGTTGCCCTTTCCCCTAAATATCAAAGGTAAAATGGCATCAACCCTTATTCCACCGACTGTGCATTACCAGTATTGATTCCAATATAATTTCATGTTCCACTGTAGATTGCACTGTTTCCGTATGAGGTACATGTGCATGTTCTAAATAACATATCTTGTTGAACTTACATATTCATCTTATTCACCGATCAAACATATTGTTGAAGTTTGTTTAACTCCTAATTATCAAAAGATATATGGCACCAACCCCTATTCGACTGACAATGCATTAATAATATTGATTCCAATGCGATGTCATAGATTGTAATGTTTCCCTATAATATACAGTTGCATTCTCTAAATGTGATCTCTAGTTAAACTTCAATTCCCATTCTATTCACTGATCGACAATATTTAAATTTGTTTGCCCCTAAATATGAAACGTTAAATGTTATCAACTCTAGATATTCCACCGACTCTGCATAGCTAATACGATTCCAATGGGACTTCACAGATTGCAATATGTCTTATTTAATGAGCATGTGCTTTTTTTCCAATATGATCTCTGACTGAACTTCGATTCCAATCTCTTATTCACTGACCAAACATATTTGTAAGAAGTTGTCCCTTTCTCTTAATGTCAAAGGTAAAATGCCATCAACCCTTCTTCCGTAGAAATGCATTACTAGTATAGATCCTATGGATTCAAATGGGATTTCATAGATCAGGTACATGTATATTGCAAAGTTTCCCTATAAGGTACAGGTGCATTTTCTGAATGTGATCTCTAGTTGAACTTAGTTTGTCATCCTATACACTGATACAAAAAATCATTGTAAGTTGTCCATTTCTCTAAAATAATATTGAAGGAAAAATTGCATAAACCCTTATTCCACCGATTATGCATTACTTTAGTATTGATTCCAATAGGATTTCATAGATCAGGTAGATTGCTATATCCCTCTAAAAGGTACAGGTGCATTCTCCAAATATGCTCTTTATTTGAACTTCCATATTAATCTCATTCATTGATCAAAACTATGTGTAAGTTGTTCTTTTCCTTAAATGTCAAAGGTAAAATGGCTTCAAACCTTCCTCCACCGACTTTGCATTAGTAAATAAAGATTCCGATGGGATTTCATAGATTACAATGTTTCCCTTTAGGTTACAGGTGCATTCGTCAATGTGCTCTCTTGTTGAACTTCTATTTTCATCTTATATTAACCGATCAAACATATTGTTGAAGTTATTTTCCTCTTACCGTAATTATCAAAATTAATATGGCACCAACACTTATTCGACTGACTGTGCATTACTAACATTGATTCCAATGCGATCTATAAAAAAAAGATTATATCTTATTCACTGATCAAACATACTTAAAAATTGTCCATTTCCCTAAAATATATGAAAATTTAAATGGTATCAATCTTTACTCGACCGACAATGCATACCAATACAATAAAGATTACAATTGGATTTCTGAGATTGCAAAGTAACCATGTAATGTTCAGATGCATTCATCTCTGAATGAGCTATCCAATATACATTTAGTTTTAATCTTATTCTCCAAGCAATTTTCTTACAAATTTTCTTTTTCCATTAATATAAAGGTAAATGGCACCAACCCATATTTGACTGCATAATATGCATGACCAGGATCGATTCCAATGGGATTCATGTGCATGACAAGTTTCGATTCCATCGGATTGTATACATGATTAGTATCGATTCAAATTAATTTATGTGCATGACCAGTTATATATCGATTTTAATTGTTTGACCAATATCGATTCCAAAATTTGATTCATTATTTTGCCTAACCAGTATCGATTCCAATGAATTTATGTGCAGGGCCAGTATCGATTCCAATGGGATTCATGTGCATGACCAGTATCGATCCTAATGTAATTTATGTGCACGATCAGGATCGATTCCAATTGATTTAATAATGTGCATGACCAGTATCGATTCCAAATGATTCATGTGCCTCATAAGTATAGATTCCAATTGATTTATGTGCCTTACCAGTATCGATACCAATTGGATTCATGTTCATGGCTAGTATCGATTCCAATGGGATGTATGTTCATGACTAGTATCGATCCTAATTTAATTTATAAGTGCGCATGACCAGTATCGATTCCGATGGGATTTCATAGGTTGCAGTCGGCCCTGTGAAGTACAGGTGCATTTTGTGCTCTTTAGAGAAATCTATTTTCAACTCACTCAAACACCTTGTCAATTAATATTAATAAATATTAATATACAACAATATTAAACTACAGTAATCAAAGCCTTATTACCGGACCTTGCAATCTACTTGTATTGATTTCAATGGGATTTCATCAACATCAACTGTAGTATTTCTCTATGATTATATATACACAATTATTGTTTATCTGAAGTGTGTTCTGTACATGTATGTGCACACTCTAATGCTGAGGTCACAAATGCTCCGATTTGGGATACGGCGCCCGTACGATGCCACTTTTAGGTGAAATCTTGCGGGAATCTTGCGGCGCACGCAAGGGTGCCGTGGGCGGCTGCGGTTGCCGTTGCATTTTCCTCGCCGTACGATGTCAACAATTTGTATAACGCGGAGTTAAACAAAACAAATGTATCATACGATGTTTAACTTCCCGTAAGCCCGTAGACATGTCGAAGAGAGCACGGACACCACAGCCTTTCCCCCCCTCGAATATCGTACGATTTTGAGACTGAATATTTGGCAACTGAAATCGTACGGGTACCATGGAGTCACCGCAAGAGCACCGTAAGACGCCCGTACGGGCACTAAGACTGTGTTTACGGGAGCCGTGCGATTTATGTTTTATTTTAAGCCAAAAATCATCGTATGGCCCCCGGCAATATGTGACTGCTACTCTAAGATACCACAGACATCATACAGATATCACAATTTCCCAAAATGGTAGAACATCCGCCGTATATAGGGAGAAAAATCGTACGTCGCCCGGAGCATTTGTGACCTAGGCATAAACGTGCATTGACTGTGTTTTACGGGAGTGTTTGGCACCCCTCCGATCTAACTGCCTATTAACAATGTTAACGGGAATCTCCCAGTAGCGCCCCATCCCTAGTAATTGGCATAATTATTAGCACAATCAAATGTAATTACTTTGAAAATCGAACCTCTCTCGTTCGCGAAAGCTGGAGAAGAGTATTTTGCTGTATTGTGTCAGCTAGAGTCAGGAGAGTATCGCACCCCCTCCGAGTTAAGCCGGCGCAGACAGAGCCGACTCGACCCGATCCGACTGGTTTTCAGTCAGGCTAGAGTCAGTTTCGCTCAGTCGGAACCGATCCAACATGTTGAATCGGTCTCGAATGAACTCCAAATGGCACTTGACTGGAAAAACCGGAGTCCTGTGGCATCGCATACTGAGTTAATCAGGCTGAAAACCAGTCGGATCGGGTCGAGTCGGCTGTGTCTGCGGCGGGCATTATATGTTTCCCTAAGGATGTAAGGACGGACATCCGCCAAGTGCCATTTTCCCAGTAATTAGCGCAAGTCAAGTATGGTTAACTTGAGAAATCGAACCTCTCTCGATGGCTAGCTGGAGACAAAATGTTTAACTCTCTTGTGCCCCCCTCCGGATTTTGAGCATGCGTTGACTGTGTGTTTGCGGAGTGTTTCGCAAATCTCCGAGTTAGCTCCCTATCGACGGGAAACTCCCAGTGCCCCTTTCCTAGTAATAAGCGCAGTCAAGTATGGTTAACATGAACAAAATCGAACCTCTCTATATAGTTTGCAACGGGATAAAAAAGATTCGACTTTCAGTTGTGCCCCTCTCCCACTTAAACCACTTAAAACTCTACCATGTCTACGTTTTACGGAGTGTTTCGCACCCCTCCGAGCTCACTCTCTACCGACGGGAAACTTTCAGTGCCCCTTTACCAGAATAATAAGCGCATTTCAAGTGGGTCTATCTTGAGTCTAGCTGGAAAAAAATTATTGTGCCCCCTCATATTTTTAAGCATGCGTTGAATGCGTTTTACGGAGTGTTTCGCACCCTTTCGAGCTAATAGCTCCCTATCGATTGGAATATTCGAGTGTCCCTTTCCTAGTAATGAGCGCAGTCAAGTGGGGCTAATAACTTGACAAAAATCGAACTGATCTCGATAGCGCGACAGCCTGGAGAAGATTATGTTACTTCATCATGATTGTGTCCCTCTCCAACTGTATAGCACGACTTGATGAGTTGACTGCACGGGAATGTACGTTTCACACCCCTGCGATTTAGCTCCGATTAAATTTAAATCTCCCCGATCTCCTGTCCTAATAATTAGCGTAGTCAAGTGTATGAAGTGTGGTTAACTTAAATCGAATTGTATTAAAATGATTAAAAATAAATCAAACTTGCTTGCGCCTCTCTCCCAATTAATAACGTGCGTTGGTGTTGACAGTACGGGACTGTCCAACACCCCTGCGAGCTAGCTCCGATTAATGGAAATCTCCCAGTAAAAGCGCAAGTCAAGATGAAATAAGGTGAACTAGACAAATCGAGCCTCTCTCGTTCGTAAACGGGATAAAAAAAACACACATATAATTAGTGTCTTGTGTCCCTCTCTAAGTATAAAGCATGCATGCAGTGGTTGACTTTAATGGGAGAACAAATGGGAGAGGTACATTTCATTACCCCCCCCCCCCCCCCTCCCCCTCTCGTCTGAAATATCACAGTGCCCCTTTCTCGTAATAATACATGTAATAGGCGCAAGTCAAACGTGGTTAACTGGAGTAATCGAACGCCTCCCGTTTGCCACGTTGACAAAAATGGCTTTCATTTGAGCTCCTATAACAGTTGGATTTCATTTGAGCGACCATCACATTAATAATGAAAGTATTTTTTGTACGGTATAAGGACGGGAGGGCGTTCTGTTCTCCTCTGAGCGCAATCGATCTGGAAGAAAATGTAAGCATTCTTCTTAAAACATCCAATGTCAGAATCCTCGGGAAAATTGTGAAACCGCTGCTCTTTATCAGGCTAATCTTAAGATGAAGAGACTATTTTCAGGGAGCATTATCACTTAATCCTGCGCTTCTGGCAAGCGATCATCGAATGCTTCTTCGCGAGACTGTCGACTGTCTTAAGTTTCCATGGCCACGACTGACACACAATGTCAATGTCAATGTCAATGTCAATAATCCAGAAAAGCTTTAAAACTGCTACACGGAAACATAACCACAGAGATGAGATTTTCAAGGTCATTAATGATAACTGTACAAACCGCAGCACTCAAGATAGATGATAGATAGTTTCAAAAATCATGATTCGCGGCATAGCCGAATTGTACATGATAAAAATACATTTAAAAACATCAAAATGGACAAAGTGCATTATTTACAAAACAAAATACATAAATAAGCAAATTCAAAATCATGTCAAAATAAAGTACTCAAGAGGTCCCATTGCCTGACAGGGCCCTTCGCATCGCTTACGATATTCGTTTCGCTCACCTAGATATGTCACACAAAGCGCGGGAGCCTTGACAAAAGGCTAGGAGAACATCAATGTTTATCAACGGCGTAAATATTCAAAATGAATGAAGAACGCCAATAAACCTAAAACAACAACAACATTTGAATCGATTATGAGGAAGAGGTATCGGTGAAAAGAAAACGTTCTTCTTACACGTGACAGAAAACACAACGCGCTACAAAATAATGATTTTGCGAGGGAACGAAAACTGAGTACATGCTTTGCAAGAACACATTGTGTTGACAAACATTTCGAAAGGAGTACTTTTTGAAAATGGCTGAAATATCCATAAAGAAAAACATAATAAAAAGAAAAAATACGATTCGCGGGCGTGACTTTCATTCGTTTAATCACGCATTAGTTCAACGCGCTCTTAAAGAAAAGGAAATCCTTATAAGTGAGTAACTGCGGTGTCCAAATGTAAGTGTTTCGGAGACGATTATCGGCTTTCTCTTCGAGTCATTCCACTATCTTCAGTGGTGTAGCTACAGGGGGTATATACCGTAGGACACCATCGTCAAGCACCCCCAAGCACCTATACGCATCTTGCTTTTAAAGACGTTTCTATGAGATTCACCTCCATTATTATCCTCATGAATATTCCTCACCATTATTTGCATTCTTGATTAAAGTTTCCCGTTTGGACAGAGAGCGGGCGCTCTTTAAAAGCAAGATGCATATAGGTGATTGGGGGGGGGGGGGTGCTTGACGATGGTGTTCTACGGTATGTCAGGCAGGTGCCCCCTAATAATAATAATACAAGAAAACATTAGAGTAACAATCGAAAATCAATAAATACAAAAAGGATGCCCCAATCAGTCGGAAATGTCACTGATCATCTTCATTTTCATCTCCACGGATGCAACATCCGGGCCACGTGGGACATCAAGATTCTCCAGTCTCCAACAGATTATGATGAAGAAGATCCGATTGATTTGGGAAACTGCATTCTTCTATACACAACATTCATGATCCGTCGATAAAGCTCACCTTATAGGCATTGCTTTTAGGATGCAGTTTCAACGGCTTAGAAATTGGAAAGAAATGCAGTTGGGTTAATTTCCAAAATGTGACACTATAGAAAAAACAACAAGTAAAAACACAGGACATGTGATTCGCAAGCGCTTTATTGCCTGCGAACTGTAATAAATGTGAACGTCTTATAGGCGATTATCGGCATTCTTCTACCATGTCTTCGAGTCTATCATCTTCATCCTAAGTCCCCATGGAAACAACATGTGATCTGCGAAGGACATGTACTAGTACATGATTTAAGACAGTCTAGAACAGATGTAAATATCCGATTGATCTGGGGAAAACATGCTTCTAAACGCGACATTAATGATCCGTCGTTTGATCACTTAACACTTATTTTAGAGTGCAGGCATAATCCCGGTACTCAAAGGCTTGAAACTTGAAAAAAAGAAGATAGTTGGGTTCATTTTCCGAATGTGACAAATAAATATACACATTTTCGATGTTACAAGGAGAACACTGGAAAGAGTTTAAAGGGATTTAGTAACTTTGCTGACATGTGCAGAAAGTGATGATTGTTGTTATCTGATATGTCCACACTGAGTATTGTGTGAACATTTCAAGTTAAATGGACGTTATATTCTTCTGAACAATGCATAGCCCTATAAGTCCGCCAATATGCACACTAGATGAATAAACTATATTACATGAACGCACTCAAAAATTATGATAAGGTTTCAGTACTATTTATTTCCCGGTTATTGATTTCTTGAATTTGCAATTTGAAACTGAGGAAGGGGAAAAACATGTGAATTGAGAAGGGAATACATTTGCCAGGAGTATCTCACCTAAACTATAGAATTGATCTATTTACGCATGATTGCTTAAAGATAAATAACAGTTTTGGGAAAGTTACCGTAAACATCTATATTGGCCAAACTAATTGATCAATATTGTTGAATAATTATTTTAAAAGGGCGTGTGAAGCGGTAAAATCCGAACCTATATAAGCATCCTTATGAAGCAGAAATATCGGAAGAAATCCAATGGCCGCCCGCGAAATGTATAAATCCACCGCCCGTTCGCACCTGTCCGCGCCGCTAGTACGCTGGACTTGAGATATAGACAAGCCCGCATACTGGATAGCACATGGGGACCACGTGGTCTTTTGCACGTATTGTATGCCCGATTCCGCGTTGGCGATATCGATTTGCGGCAAATCAGTTTTATAATTTTCCAAATATATCAATTCGTAGGCGGTGTTTTGGCCAAATTTGCATAATCACATATTTGTAAAATTATATTCTTTCACATGGTTGGTAATAAGAGCGTACATTTCATTTGTTTTCTTGTGTGTGGGGCGTTTCCCACTACTGCCATTTACCTTTAATCAGGGATATGGGAGTGTCGGCCCAGCTTTAATGCCGTTCGTCTGGTATGGGATTATCGGCTTTCTCCGTAGACCACTAAATGCATCTTAAATCTCCAAGGATACAACATTGAACCACTTGATTACATCCGGTCCTAACCGATGAGGATGAAGAAGATAATTATGGATGAAAACATTCTTATAAACGTAACAATTTATTCATCCGCCGATGCAGCACACTACAGACGTTGTTACTACTTGAACATGCTCTAACATCTCAAATGAATTTACATTGTGATAAACCTCTAGATATTTTGCCCAACCTGATGGGACCCCTTTGCAACTTTGCAAAATGAAGAAGGAAAAAAACAAAAAACATGTTAATCGAGAAAGCGGTATACAACTGATGGGAATGGCTCACCTAAATCGGTGCTCTCATGACGCATGATTACTTAATGCTGTTTGTCTGGTCACAAGGCGAGTATCGGCTTTCTCCTACTTCAGAACTCCATCTTCATTCTCAAGTCGCCATGGATACAAGATCCCCTGGAGATCCCCCGAGGACATCCAGTCTCACACCAGCTTTGATGAAAAAGATGCGGAAAAACCTGTAGTGGATGACAAGAAAAATCGTCAGACAAACATTATATTTAGAATAAGACCTTGTTGAAAGTTTGTTGGTAGTCTTCTTTATCCAGGTTAGCCTCTTCAGTGCTCTTTTTGCTCTGTTCTCCCAGAGGGACCTGCATCTAATATTACTATGTACAACTCGGCCGTTTGATACACTTCCGCACTATATTGTGCACTTTCTCCACTCCCTGGGGAGCATTCCAGCAGGTGCTACTTTTTAGTGCACTCATGCTTTTGACACCCTCATGCATGCCAAGTACCCATATTGTACCTGGGCGGGGAGTAGCAATGTGGATAAAGTGCCTTGCTGAAGGACACTAGTGCTGTATTGGCGGCATTGATCTGGGTTCGAACCCGGCTCCCGTGCTTGGCAGTCTAGCGCCTATCCGATCGTGCCACAACACCTCCCTCTTCATCTGTACTAGTGTTTTACGAGAACAACAATTTTTTACAGTTTTGATCACAATATACAGTTGTTAACTGGTGGTGGAGGGAATATCACGGAATGTTCCACTCCGAGGAATTTTAAATGCTATTGAGGGAAGATTATAAGTCCCGAGACGTAGTCGAGGGACTCATTTTCTTCACGAAATAGCATTTTAGATCCCGAGGGAACATTCTGTGATTTTCCCGACAACAAAGTTAACAACTGTTATATCATCTGACTAAATCCGGGGCTAATACACATTCATGCATTGAAACTGAAATCAGTCAAAAACAACATACGGTACGTGTATTATTGTGTACCTTTGGTTATCATTGTGACGTCATAATACAATCTCTTTTGCAGCGCACGCCATGCGGGTGTCATAATCTCTGGCCATGGTGTCATAACAAAATGACACCCCAATCATGTGACCGTGTTTAGCCAATCAACGACGCGTATTTTACTAAGTCAGATGATATTACAAAATGTTTACCTCCGCAACTAACGGCTGTCATCTACAGCCTTCGTCAGCGTTGTGACCCGACTTGACCTACAAAATGCTGCTTCCCGATAATCGTTCGTTGCGACAGGAGGGTCACAATGCTGACATGGCCTGTATTCAGCATCGATATAGATGATAGTGGCCAAGCGCCACCCCGCAAAGCCGTGTGTGCGCGCGTAGAATCCTGTATATAGTAATCGTTTGCGCTATGAGTCTTTTCGATGAGCGTATTATATTCGCCATCTAAACGTCGCTCACAATGCGTACAAACATATGCGTGATTGACTCATCGAACAGTTTCCCCGTGCTCGGGATTTAGAGCGCAAGGTGACACAGAGGTTTGGATAAATATATACAGGGTGGCCCCCCAAAAAACGGAACGGGGCACTTCCCAAAATAAAGTAACAACATTATTATGTCCATCGGATAGGGTGTCTTTTCCAATGAAAAACGATACCAAGAACAGTAATTTTGGACGTGTAGTTTTTGTTTTAGGGCGCTATGAGTGAGACGATGTCAGGTTCCCATTTTTGTCAATTTTTTACCAAGTCAGTGTCTGATAAATGAGACTTACTGCCCGTAATACCATCGAACAACCATGCCCATTCTCTCGGCACACGGCTGCTGAGTGCCCACTAACAATGGCGCCCGGATTGCTCGCGCGTTCGATGATTATGACGGGCAGTAAGTGCGATTCATCAGGCACTGACTTGGTAAAAATTGGCAAAAATGGGAACCTGACATGGTGTTACTCACAGCGCCCTAAAACAAAAACTACACGACCAAAATTACTGTTCTTGGTATCGTTTTTCATTGGAAAAGACACTCTATCCAATGGACATAATCATTTTGTTACTTTAGTTTGGGGAGTGCCCCGTTCCGTTTTTTTGGGCCACCCTGTATAGAGAGAGATTGTGATCTACATTTTAAAAATAATTCTTCTTTATCTTGAAGATGTCTCTGGACGCCTTTAAAAACTCGTCCGTGTTAGCTCAGAAATAACTTGAAACTTAAATCTAGTGGTTTGAAGCGTGGTTTAATTTTTTTCTTCCAATTTTACACTAAATTGTCATCATCTCACAACAAAATTATTTGTGCAGCGCCCTCTATACCAATACTTAACTACCCCTTTAAAGCTCAGAAATAACTTGAAACTTAAATCTAGTGGTTTGAAGCGTGGTTTAATTATATTATACAAATCATATCAAAAGAAAAAAATAGCCGCATAAACAGCGTTTTAAACTATCGTGTTTTTTTTTGGCGAGTCAGGTTTATCAAAACGCGCCCATGTGAGATTAAAGCTAGTTGATCAACTATAGTTGAGCCTGAGAAAGACATTCGTAGCACATGTTTATCAATTATTGAAGTAGCTGCAAAAAACGCGATGAATATAAACTGGAAGAAACATTATTGTGAGCAAAATTGGATGATATTTGAAAACTTAAAGGGGTAGTACAGTTTTGGTAACCAAAACCTGCACAATAACATTACAAACTAATAATTATAACTCCACCATGCTCGAAAGGTATAGAAAATTACAAACGACTATAGTAAAAAGCATGTTTTCATTAAAAAATAACCATTCAAACACAAGATGGCGCTCTCTAAAAAGCATCGGTTTCAACCATTTTTCATACAAAATAATGCATGTGATATTCTGTTGAAATAATGATTAAATAGAGAGATCATCAACAAGTATTTCAAAACCTCTTTTGAAAATTGTTAAATAAGTGTAAGCATTTTTTTATTTAAACAAAACAAAAATCATCGAATAAATCTGGGCCCCAGATTTATTCCGATCGGATATATTATTAACATTTCAGCCGTTTCTGAACCGATATTGATTAAATAAAGTTTATTCTGTCATTACATTGTATGCTTTTTTTTCTTCCAATTTTACACTCAATTTTCATCATCTCACAACAAAATTATTTTGTGCAGCGCCCTGTATACCAAAACTTAACTACCCCTTTAAAGTGTCGTGAACCATATTGAAAACGCAAATAAGTCATATCATTTATTTACATGTACATTTATTTAGAAAGAAAAAAAAAAGGACTATAATTATGCTTTTTGGAATCAATTTGAGCAGAATAAGAGGATAAGATATTTGATGGATGAGGACATTAGCAGATCAACATAATAATGGTAAAGTTTCCAGAAATAAACATGGGTGTGGATGCGAGGAACACACTATTACGGAGGGGATTTACAGGACAAGAAGTTTGAAAACAGAACAAAACAAAAAGAAAGAGAAGAAGCGTAAAAAGGTTTGCGGGGGAGAAATTAAGGCAGACAGAATCCAGAGCAGAAACAAGAGCGGATTTGATTATGGGTTTTGAGAGATGGAAAGTGGATTGGTGGCCGTAATGACTCGCTACGGGTGAAGTGAAATGAGCACATTATGCAAAGTGACAGAAAGGCGAGGGTATCAGGTGTGAATAATAACAGCATTTGTGGTGACGAACGAGATAGAAGGAATATTCCAGAACATAATTAAATAAAAAGTGGTGATCGAGCTAAAAGGGGGCAGGGAGAGCTTCACCCCTGTGAGTATTCATCAACCCCTGTTGTGACCCGGTCATACCCACCCTCCCCTATCACCGCGGATGGAAATGGTATAATGTTATTTCCATCCGCGGGAATGGGGGAATGGGGGGGGGGGGGGGGGGGGGGGGTATGACCAAGTGACAACAGTGGCTGAAGAAGAATGAAATGCACAACTTTATATACATTTAGTTTATAACAAGATGGGACCAAGCTAACGGAAGGCAGGGAACATTTTCCCCCATGTGAGAAAACTAATGTGGCCCCTTGGTGTAACACCCTCCCACCGGGAAAAAAATATCGTAATAAAATACACGCCACGTCTACTGTTGCCATTATGACGATGTATACAATAAAACGCACATACTAATGTGAAATAAAGAAAGGGCAAATGTATCTATTATACTATAAAGGCAAGACGCGTGGAAGTAGTCATCCTCGATAAAACATGATTTACATAACAACAATTAGATAAGGATATTTGTCTCGATACTGAGCCTCCACTGAATTTGCATTATGTTAAACCAGGTCCATGGTTAAACTAAAGAAAGTGCAAATGCATTAACTCTTACATGTACAATAAAGGCGTAATACATCCCCAGGGAATATGTTTTACTTTCTCAATAAAATGATATAAAGGATTTTGTAAATATAACATATTAACACATTGCTATTGCATTTGTAACAAGCCAGTGGCGCAGAGCCGACGGAGGGGCCGAATTGGCGGGGGGGGGGGGGGGGGGTGCAAGGGTAGTCAGGGGCCTCCCAGTAATTCGATAACACAATAAACAAAAGTATAAGGGCAAATCTGTAATTAAAAATAAAGATATATAACTTGTGTGCCCCCTTAATCAATCCGACAACGCTTCGCCACTGTGATAGCATAATGGAGAGATGCGCCAAGTATTGCAGTACTGTCTTTAGTTTCATGGCACTTCAAGAAGGGACAAGGGTCAGGTTGATGCATCACCGTTATGCATAATAAGTAGTGAGTGCGTTTATAAAATCGCGTTTAGCCCAGACTGAATGAACACTTTGAAACGCGTTCGAAAGCTAATTTTTATCAAGGGAAAATAACAGCCTTAAAAAAAGAGCATATTCTGGGTTAGGCAAGTAGAAACGCATCTCAAGTGCATGAGATGTCGTTCAGTGGTAATAAGAGGCATTGAGTAAGTAGCTCATGTATGTGGCATTATCGACTGTAACTTGGTTTACACCCATTTGGTATACCATCATTTCGCCTCTCATCAGTGTTGTATCCGAGTCCACACAATCCGAGTCCGAGTCCGAGTCCAGACCATCCGAGTCCGAGTCCGAGTCCGAGTCCGAGTTCGAGTCCAACTCTTTTTTCTTTCTTTTAATTTTACATTTATTCCTTTTCTTTACCAAAGGCGATTGATCTATCACCCAATCAAGTGATTAAACGGAATCACTTCATACATACAAACATGCAGTCAAACATTGACCGGCTTCGAGCTGGACTCGTCCCGAGTCATCGAGTCCGCGACCTTCGAGTCCGAGTCCGAGGCCCACACTGCCTCTCATGTCGTCTACTATCCGAATAAGAATTCAGTGGCCTATAACTAGAATAAAGGATTAGGAATACTGGTAGTTATGGGTTGTTATTCAGGTTAGGATTAGTTTTCGGTTGGTGTCAAGTTTGTATTAAAAAGAATAAAATCGAATTTTCAGGCATCATCAAGTAGTTAAAATGAGATGTTGACCAAATGGGTGTAGATCAATTGACCATAAACCATAATTGAAAGTGGATGGAGTGGAGTAGGCAGCTCCAACATTAAAGGTACTATCTCACTGGCGGAGACGTTGCCGCGACTGCCGCGACTGATCAGTCACGGCGACTCTGGAGACCAAAAAATGGCTTGCAATCTCACCAAGGCGACGCCAAGGCGACGTCCGAGACGTCTCCGATAGGTCTCCATAAGGTTGCGGAGACGTCGCCGCGACTTCTGCCTGTCTATATATACCTAGATCTACAACAAGATGATAAACACCTCAGTCACGTGGTCTCTAAAGTGGGTCAAGCAGTGTCGCGGAGACGTCGCCGCAACATTTCCTCTTTGTCGCCTTGGTCTCCAGTAGGTCCCGGAGACGTCGCGGAGACGTCGCGGAGACCTGCTGGAGACTTGAAAAAGTCTCCAAAAAAATCGAACATGTTTGATTTCCCCGCGACTCACCGGAGACTCGGCTAGTCTCCAGGAGACGTCGCGGAGACGTCTCCGCGACGTCGCCGCAACTGATGGATACGTCGCGGAGACGTCTCCGAGACCTGCTGGAGACTGGAAAAAGTCTAAAAAAAAATCGAACATGTTTGATTTCCCCGCGACTCCCCGGAGACCCGGCTAGTCTCCAGGAGACGTCGCGGAGACGTCTCCGCAACTAGCGGAGACTCGAGTCGCCAACCAGTCGCTAATTAGTCTCCAGGCCAGTGAGATAGGCCCTTAAGGGGCCTTGCATAGTTTAAAACATTCCAAACATCCAAATAAGATTTGGAAGTGGGTGGGTTGGTCCAGGGCCATTTTGGATACAAGATAATAAACCATTGGAACCCCCCCCCCCAAAAAAAATAAAAAATAAATAAAAAATGATAATAAAAATAAATAAATAAATAAAGATTCATTGTCATAAACTGCACTTTACTCGTCTCAAATCATATAATTACTTTTAAAAGTCATTATATGATTTGAGTTTTTTGTCCCATGTCGGAGATGGATTTCCAAACAAATAAAAAGTTTTGATAGGGGGGTGGATGGGTGAGGTGAGCTCTATCGAAATTTTGTTTGGATGTTTGGAATTATCAAAACTTTTCAAGGCCCCTAAAGATGGTGGGGGACAAAAAATAACAGACAGACAGACAGTTGACAAAAGTCGATTGAGGCAAGAAGTGGGATGACGGCCAGTGGTGGTAAGAGCCATTGAGTAACTAATGTAGCAGTAGTGACATCATATGCGAATGTGTGTGTGTGTGTTTGCGCGTGTGTTCGTGTGTGTGTTTGGGCGTGTGCGTGTATGTGCGTGATATGTGCGTGTGTGTGTGTGTGTGTGTGTGTGTGTGGTGTTGGATAAATCCAATGGAGTACACATATTGTTATTGACACATGAACCTGACAACTCCGGACTAAAATGTAGATTTATGAAATAAATACCGGACAAAATAAGATGCTTGGCACTTCATGCATTCACAAGGATCGATTGAGCACCATCAAAATGCGTACGTGGGATGTCAAGATAAAGTATAGAGAAAAAAAGTCATGTAACCAACTCTCGTTACCACATGCACACATACGCACAAACCCACATGCACACACACACACACACACACACAAAACAAAAAACACCCACACACACACACACACAAACACCTACGCACTCGCGCACGCAATCATTAATAAGCTTACCTGAATTTCTTTAATAGATTATTATAAATATTAGTAGATAATCCAAGATAATTTTGATTCCTAGTATCAATATAACTGTTTTCCATTTGGAATTTTGCTTTAGCTTGTACTGCATTAACTACTGAATCAGTTTGTCTAAATAAGTTAAATGTTAGCAGAGTTCTTTTTACACATTAGTTTCGCAGATGTTTATTGATATCAAATTAGTAAAATATTGTGCTAAATTTATTTGGATGTACATGTCACGGATATGGATTGAAAGCAATCAACCAGGACTCAGTAGGATCTTTAAATAAAAGACAAAATGACAAAACTACCATCATGGTGATAAATCTGTCTGATATAATTGAGATATTATTATAATCACGTTAATTAATTTTACAATAAACGCAACGACTTTGGTGAATATATTTTACTCTGGTGTTTAATCTCGATAAACAAGGTAACGCTGTTACAAGGATAAAATAATATTGTTTCATTGTAATTGATCATATGATGTATACATGTAAATAATTTTAATAGGCCATTCTTGGTCACGTGTGTGACCCAAAATATGAATTTTTAAAAAATAGGATGCTAATATTTCAGTAAGTATAGGAGGTATGATGATGTGAACTTCATATATGACTTGCATATGTTGAAGTCTTTCAAGTGTAACACAAAAGATTTGATTTAGATTACGTTACCCAAGGACAGAGGTCAAATGGCATCGGTCACGTGTGTGACTTTGCACGAGAGCATTTTTGAAGAAATTTTTTAAAACTCAATTTCGCTTTGGAAATCCTGTGAGATATGAAAAGCTAAAATGTTCATATTAGTATAAGACAACAGGTATATATATATGTTAGTAAGAAAATGGTACAAACAAATTTTTTACTCAAACAATTGTTTTTTAATGTATGTTATTATGTGGGGATGTCTGGGTCACGTGTGTGACATTTTGGCCTGGTCACGTGTGTGACATGTGCAATGTGAATGGAAATGGGAATTTTACAAATATCAGGTTTAGATAATTACATAAAGTTCAATTGTCACAAAGTTGGTATCAACATGTACAGGAGAGTAAAAGAAATAAGCTAGATTTATTATTTTTGGAATTATGAATTTTTTTGAATTATTGAAATATGTAAATTTATGCAAATGAGTAAGAAATGTTCAAAATTTAGTATAAAATATACATTTTATAAAACCTTAGAAATTGATCTTTCTAATAATGGAATAAAACAACTGAAAAAACAAACTTAATTTTTTCCAAAAAAGTTTCACTTTTCAAAGAATGGCCCTAATCCTGAAAAAGGAATTGTAATAATGTACATAATGAATAATAAACGACTGTCCATACAATGCTATAAGCGTTGAAAACTATTCATGTTATTATTATAATGTACTGTAAAGTAATTTGCCCCTCCATCGGCAATTTACTGTAATTCCTGTTATTTCCAATTACAACAAACTAATACTAGTCTTCTTCAAGGGTACCACCACCCAAAAATTACATTCTTATAAATGAAAGGTAACATCTTTAGTAGTCCATTCCATCAACAAGTTCACACAAATATATTTCCAGAAAAAAAATACAAATTGGAAACGCATCACCATTCTAAAGCATGCTTTCATGGGTCTGCATGTACGAAGACTACTTTGTCCAGAGCGAACGAATCGTCCGGATTCCATTGTCTCCAAACGTACGCGTGAATAGCATTGGCGCACTCGCAAATGTTTGGCCTGTACACAACCCTTTGCAAAATGTTGGGTATCTGATTGATATTACAAAAGGGTACCAAAACATATAATTATTTGTTGTTCTTTGCCTGGTGGTCCCCTTTAACTACTTTTAACTTACACATTTAAGAGTATGAACAAACTCCTACAGACAGAGTTTGATTTCAGTTTTTGAGGTCGAGACAAATTCTATCATCAATATGCTCTTGAAAGTCTCTTGAAAGTTTCCCAGTTTGAAAGTTTGACATCATATACAAATATGCAAAAGGCTTTAACAAATACACGATAGAGAATATATTAACTCGTTTTATGGCCATCTTAACTATTTCAATTTCAATTAGATTTCATTTTATTGGTCCAAGATCGGAAATTCTTTGTGTAAATATGCATTGACAAATTGAATAATGAAGAGCTTAGTTCCAAAAGGCGCTAAATCCACTTTCCATACAAATTGAGTTAATGATATCAGTACATAAATACGTTCTAGAAATCCACATTTAAGGACAAATTACAGAATCAACATCAACATAAGGAACGTTCCATTTTCATATGCACATGGGCAAGTGTACAGAGTTGGACAAAGAAACCTGGGTTTCTCCAAAGTTGAACAAGTGGACTTAGAGCCTTTTGGAATTAAGCTCTTCATACAATTCTCAATTAGAACAAACATTTGTTAAAATACAATGAAACAAAAATCACATGAAAGCGTATTACTACTAATCTTAGCCATGCAAGCAATTATCACATTTGAACACATTAATGTACATTCTCCATAAAGATCACAGCCCGAGTACTTTCAGGAACACTTTCCCAATTATGATTTTGTTTAAATTTATTTGTTTTAAATTCATTTCCAAACTCGTGGGCGGAACACCCTATCAGCCACAGGCTGGTTTTCGTAGGGGTCCTTACAATAAAAATGCACAGCACAATGAAATAATTGTACATTATAATAATAAAACTAAACACAGTCCCTATAATATATCTACAT
>JBAMJV010012862.1:0-25000 GCA_037951105.1 Echinarachnius parma
CTCGGGAGGCCTCGAAATTCAACATAGCAAATAATTATGTTAATATGATTATGTCAGTGATCAGTCACGTATAATTGTGTGTGTTTGTTTGATGCTGCAGTATTATTTACATTCTGGGTTTTGTTTGTTTGTTCATTAGGATGTTAGTGATTTATGACATTCAATTTCAATTCAATTGTCACTCATTTATTTATTTTTGTATTCTGTTTTAAATTCTGCATACAAAATCAAACTCAAACTCAAAGTCAAAGCCATTCAAAGTCAGACTCAAACTGAAATCCAAAGACAAAGTCAAAGTGACACTGACAGATTATCAGCCAGTGTGTATTTCTCTCCTTGTGCATGGGGTTTGCAAGATAGCGCCATGTGTCTGACTAAACAAAATGAGAACCACCTCTTTTCATCATGCTTACCGTAGCTCAACCAGTAACACTAACAGATCACTTTTAGTTAGTGCATACAATTTCTTGCCAAGACAAATTTTTTTGTATGGACTATCATACATCATTGGAAAGCTAAAATGCTGCAAATTATGAATATTGTAGATTCGAACTCATTCCTACGCAAATCGCTGCACGTTTTAAGAACCCCTTGCACTCTACCAGTAACTAACAGATCACCACTTCACCAGCAACAGATTACCTGGCTTTATATAAACAAATAATTGACCAATTGTCTTAATTTTTTCATCAAAGTGTTGGCCAATTAGCAATTAATAACCAAGATAAGTATTACTTATTAAACTAGCTTCCTTATTTATTTATGAAGAGTTGAATCGTGAATTGTATTAAGCGCTACATACATGTATAAATGTAATATATTATTATTTTTGTGGTGTTTGGCACCCGTGCAGCTGCTAAGGTTGAGCCCCTCTTCTACATCCCTAGATGCTGATGAAAAAATGTACAATCTCTTTGTATTATTCTATTTTAATTCTATAAATTTCTGTTTGATTATCCAGTTCTGAGAGACGACTATGGACAGTGCTGCTATTCATCATGACGGCCATGCTGTTCTCTGCGAGAACTATCGTTCCTCTCGTTGCAGTCAACATGTCCAAGGAGTTTGGCTGGGATAAAGCAGATACTGTAAGTCAACTAGCATATTGTCTAGGGAAACCTGGTAGGTCAGATATAAATTATATGGGGATTTCCAAATCTAGTAGGGCACGGGTATGATATGGGTGAACGTTACACAAATGTATGTTTGTTTTAATAGATCATAGCCATAATCATCATGTTCAATTCCTAGGATTTGTCTGGGACAATGCAGACACTGTAAGTCAACTTGGATTTGTGCAAAAGTAAATCAAATGTTTTCAAGGCCTTGAAATCAAAGATGGGTAAAAAGGTAGGTACATGTATACAGGGTGGCCAGAAAAAAAGAATGGATAACTTCCCATAACTCTGGAATAAAAATCTCTGGTCAGTGGCTATGGACTATTTCACTGTGAAAAATGATAGCAAGATAAACAATTTTGGTTTGGTAGTTCTCGTTCTTGACCAACAGGAATTCATGCCTTGAAATGATCGATGGGTCTTCTTAACCCTAACCAGGCCGGGTTATTTTGGCTATGCTCTGGCCGGGGGGGGGGGGGGGGGATTCCACCCCGCCCCCCCTGAGATCTCGGCCGTCGAACGCGCGGCCGCCGCGAAATTTGGCACGCAGATAGCTTGCAACGTAATCTACACGATTGCATTGTAATTTCTTTGAAAAAAATTAATTTCTACTTAACCCTTTTACCACGGCAATAGATATACTGCTTCAATAGCTATATACGAGATTATTTTACGGACCGGTCGAGTTACCCCACTGGGCGCGCACAAAAGAACTGATCGATATCTGGTTGACCATGGCATTGTATGAATGTATTCGCTTCTATTCAACCTAGCGTGAGTTCGCTGGTCAAGTAGTTCAGACAATAGAGGCGATCGATATGCATAGTATAGGGTCAGCGAAGTGAAATTCTATGCGAAAACTATGATTCTGGCTTGTATGGACTTGTATACGAATATCCTGAAATTAGACTTGTGTATTACCATGATAAAATTGTAATAAAACAATAATCACGCAACTAGAGTCGGGGAAACTTGATATACATGTAGCCAAGGGTTCAATCTTTGTATTCAGCTAAATTATATTGTACTTACAAGATGCATACATGTATGTTTATGCAATTAATATAGCCCTTGCTCGGAACCGAGAAATCTCGGTTCCCGTATATGAGTAGGCGCAACGGGGACCGAGAATTCTCGGTCCCCGTAGTGATCGGGTTAATTATGCAAATTTATGCAAAAATCCTCTTTTTGTCTATAAATCACTAAATATGGCTCAGAATATGCTAATTTTGTGCATGAATATTCTTTATGACCTAATTAAAAGATTTTCAACATTAAAAATTCCGACAGCCAAAAAATTCCTTATGTATTTCTTTGTTTTTTTACTTTTGTTTTTTATTGTTTTTTTCGATGGAATAAATTATTAACCATTATTCAACAACTTTTAGCCCAAAATTAAATGATTGCAGTGATTAGAATGAAAAATAATAAAGGTTTTGTCTATTCTAGGAAAACCTCAATTTCCATAGGATTTGTACACAAATCACAAAATTAAGCGATTTTCGGGCCGACGCTCACTTACAAAAGGTCACGTGAATTTAGAACAGTATACCCGGTCGTCGCAAATTTGGTCTTAAAAGTTGCGCAAGACTTCAATGAAAAAACTCATGAAGTCGCGCAGCAATACCTGCGCGCGTTGCAGAATTATCTCGCGCGAAAAGTCGAGGGGGGTGGATTCCACCCCCCCCCCCCCCCCCCCCCCCCCCGGCCTGGTTAGGGTTAAGCAGCTTATCTTAAGACAGGATAATAACTACCATCATCGTCGTCGTCGTCGTCATCAACATCAACATCAACATCAGCATCAGCGTCAACGTCAACATCGACATCAACATCAACAATAACATCATCATCAACATCAATCAACATCATCATCATCAACATCATCATCATCATCATCATCATCATCATCATCACCATCACCATCACCAGTACCATCACAATCATCATCATCATCATCATCACCACCATTGAATGATATGTTCTCTCTGTTATTCCACAGGGTCTAGTTCTGGGCTCTTTCTTCTGGGGCTATCCCATTGCCCAGATCCCGGGGGAATGATGAGTGACCGTATCGGAGGGGATTACGTCATCATCAGGGCTGCGCTCATCTGGGGCGTCGTTACCGTGGTAACTCCGATGATACCGTACTACTTCACAACCAAAGCTGGAACAATCACCTGCATGACATTCCTTCGATTCCTCATGGGTCTAACTCAGGGTAAGCACCGAACATTTTTGATAAACTTAAAGGGTACCACCACCCAAAAATAATATTCTTATTATAGAAAGGTAGCATCTTTAGTATTCCATTACATCAACAAGTTCACAAAAATATGTTTTCAGAAAAAATATATATAATTGGAAAACGCATCACCATTCTAAAGCATGCGTTCATGCGGTCTGAATTGCGAAGACTAATGTGTGCAGAGCGAACGAATCGCCCGGGATTCTATTGCCTACAAACGTACGCGTGAATAGCATTGCCGCACTCGCAAATGTTTGGCCCATAGTGAACCAGGAAATAGTAGTGGTTCTGTAAGTGGTGGAAATTAATTGCAAAATGTTGGGTATCTATTTGATATCACAAAACGGTACCAAAACATATAATAATGTGTTGTTCTTTGCCTGGTGGTCCCCTTTAACATGTCTTTTCTATGGTTGTGGACTGAACAGATATAGTCAACCCTGTGTATAGTGGCCACCTGAGAGAAAACCAGGAAAGTGGTCACCTTAGACAGTTGACCCCTGTAGACAGGTTCAATAACATTGTTTTTCTCTGCAGGCCTGCATGCCATTCCTTAGATTCCTCATGGACTCTGATAAATGTATTGTGGAACATTAAGATACAAACCTCACCAATAACGCGATACACAAATCACTTAATCCCACTTATCTGAGCCCTACCACAGTTCCAGTGAATTTTCTATGACGGTACGGATAGATCAAAAGTTCAATATTGCAATTTACATTGGCTGGAAAACCATTTTTATACAACCACTTTCAACAAATTGTTTGCATACGTGTGTAATTAGAATATGATAGATTATTTTCTGTATTGAGCGCAGCTATATTTAATTTCACCAGGCAATCACTGGATGAATGTCACCCTTTGATATCAGACAACAAATTAAATTTATCAAATCGTTTTTATCAGATTTGTCCAAAAGTGAGAGTTGATATTTCAATAATATACTATTGATGTTATTGTCGATTCTTCTCAATGATGTTTCATTGAAAAAAGAGCAATGTTTACCTAGTGAAAAGGGGTAGAAATCTATGTCAGATTGCATCATTTACTGCCCATTGATAATCACTATAATCAATGCTCGAAATTAACTTTTTTTGCTGGTGGCCCGGTCGGGCCAGTAAAATTAGTATTTTTCCAAATTTGGTGGCCCGAATCCAAAAACTACTGGCCCGAAAAAAATAAGGAAAAACAATTTAAATGAACACAATAACCATATGAATAGTTTCAGGGTACTAGGCAATACCTTTTATTTTTCATTCCCCTTTGTTTCATTGTAAGATGAATTAAATAAACATGAATTAGGATGAATATGTGTGTGTCATGTCTTTTTATTCATTGTCTTCATCAAAAAAGCACAGCGATTGAATACACACAAGTGACAATTTCACTTCCAGTCATACATAGTCAGGGTCTAGGTGACAAAACAAAAATGGTAGAAAAAGAGAAAATTCAATTTGACCTCAAAATTCTGTGCAGTGTCTGAACACCTTTATAGACAAAAGACATATTTTAAAATTGTGATATATAGTAGATATTCATGATGCTCATTAGATATGCAAAATACGCAAAATAACTGAAATTACTAACCAGTTGTTATAAAAAAAAGTTTCATATTAAAAATCGTTATTTTTAATATGAAACTTTTTTTTATAACAACTGGTTAGAAAATGAATACTGCTGCTCAAGAATGTATGAATATTCATTAGCAGCAGTGTTACTTGCTCAATTAACTTGCAACTTTTTAACTAACCAATATTTTGTATGTGAGAAAAGGGTATAAGTTGCTGAATGCTACATTTAAAAGCAAGCTCTTGTCATGCCCTAAACATGACTACAGGGTATCTAAAAAAAAAATTTTTTAAAAAACTTTTTTTTTTGCTTTTTTTTTCCTGGCCCAATCGGGCCACCAAACTTTGAAATATTAGTTTTTTACTGGCCCGACAGCAATTTTTGGTGGCCCCGGGCCATCGGGCCTATGCTAATTTCGAGCATTGCTATAATTGAAAAAAACAAAAAACATTCTGGACTTCATGCTTTTCATTCTAAATCATAACTACCTCCACAATTAGGACAAAATTAGCAAAATCAAAACCCATTTCATTCTTCTGTAACCATAAGCTAAACAACAAGATACAAAAGAAATTGTAAAGTTAGAAGGTAGCAGCTGACACAAGACTTAATATGTCTATCACAAAATCATCATAATTTTTAATTATTTTACATGTATTATGATATCTTTATTTATGAAATTATTTCCAATTTAGGAGTGCACTATCCATCTTTTACCAGCTTACTTTAGTCAAATTATCTCTCATATGTCTTTCAACCAAGCCTACTGATCAATGTTACTGTTAACCTGTTCCCTTAAAGATTCTGAAATTTCCATATATACTTCGTTCGCAACCTACCCGGTTCCTGCAGTCAAGGGGTTACAATTGTTTACATTTTGAAATGACATATTAATAATGATTATTTATTACATTATTTCCAATACAGGTGTACACTATCCATCTCTTACCAGCTTACTGAGTCAGAAGGTAGCGGCTGATAAAAGGGCGTATGTTTTATCCTGTGTATTCGCTGCAAGTTCATTAGGGTAAGCTATATATAGAAGATAAAACCATGACTGCATTGTAACATTAATTTATGTCCGCTTAAATTTGATGAAAGTGGAGCATTTTAAATGCTCATTTCAATTCCTAGTGCTCTATTCATAGAGGTCATATATTCTATTGTAAAAGGATGAATGAATAAGTGAATGAATGAATGAATGAATGAATGGATCATATATAAATGGACACATGGATGAATGAATAAACAAATTAATTATTGAATGAAGAAATGTGGTAACAAATTAATTAATGAATACAAACAAAATCAATTATGAAAATGCCCAAAAGACAAAAATGACATGTAGACCTTCTTTGTTTATTTACAGTACATTACTAACCGGGGCCATAGGCTCCATCATAGAAGAACATTCCAATTGGCACTACGTCTTTTTCTTCTTTGGGAGCGTGTCACTTATCATTGTCATGGTGATTAACTTGTAGTTGAAAGAATCCATTACTTGGTTAATTTGAAATTGAACATTGCCAAATCATAGTATTCTTTCCCTTTGTTTATTCACAGCGCATTACTAACTGGGGCCATAGGCTCCATCATAGAAGAACATTCCAATTGGCACTACGTCTTTTTCTTCTTTGGAAGTGCATCACTAGTGGTTGCCATGGTGATGAACTCGTTCTCCAAGAAGCAGCGGAGGAAAACGTTCTTCTCCTTCCAGAACGGGCGAGGGGGGCTGAGGAAAGAGGAGGAGGAGAGGAAGAGTTTACCCTTCTTAAAACTCATCACTAAAAAACCCTTCTGGTGAGTCTGACTTTCTTCCAACACTAGAAATTAACCTCTTTTTAGTGGCCCGATCAGGCGAGTAAAGCCCTCTGCAGACAGAGCCGACTTGACCTGATTCGACTGGTTTTCATTCGGATCGGCTCAGTTTTCAGTGCCTTGCGACATACATTTTGCCAGTCAAGAGACAGTCGGAAGCCAGTTGGGGCTGATTCAACATGATGAATCGGATCCGACAGACTGGGCCCAACTCTAGCCTGATTGAAACCAGTCGGCTCTGTCTGCAGAGGGCTTTAAATCAATGCTTTTCAGTTTTATTGGCCAGAGGCAAGAACTTGGCAGTCCCAAAACAAAGAAAAACAGGGAACAGTTGGTTAAATTTGGTCTGCAAATTCGGCATGAACAAGTTTGAATCAATGACAGTTTAATAGCCTGGAACTCAACTCAAGCCAGTGCCTATTCTAAGTTCTGCCTTGTTCACATGAATTTTAACCACCCGAAACTCTCTCATTTTATGTTGAATTTCTCATAATATATTTCAAGTATTTGGAGGGGAAAAAATATTACAAAAATTAATGTTGTTTATTGTGAGGTGTGACACCTGTTTTTATAAATTTGTGTCATAGTGTAAAATGTACCTTGTACATCTAAGTAAAATCCTTTTCTTTATAACAAATTTGGCTTATTTCCATTTATAATGTATATAATTAAGCAAACAGAACATGATCTTCCTGAATACAGTCTATCCATATTTGTGTTTTTACTGGATCGACTTAACCCGTTCACTACGAGATTTGGAATTCCCCTTAGACTTTGTACATAGCCCACCCGGTTCCCATAAGCAACGGCTTAATTTAACCAAAAAAAGTGCTATAACTATTTTCAAGTCTTCAAGATTTCGTAATTCATATTAAATAAGTACCAATAACCCTAAAATCCAAGAGATTCCAATTATAATATGCTCCCCAAACGGGTCCTACTAATTAGCGTGAACAAGTGCGAAGTACTGCGAACAAGTGCAAAGTACTGCGAAGAAGTGCGAAGCAATTTACTGTGAACAAATTTCCCATTCGCATAGCATGCACTTGTTCGCAGTAATTAGTAATTGCTGCGCTCAATTTCTAATTACTGCGAACAAGCGCGAACGGGATTTACTGCGAACAAATTTGTTCGCATATGAAATCCCGTTGGCACTTGTTAAATCCTGTTCGTGCTTGTTCGCATTACATTTGTTCCCTAACCCTAACCCTATTACCCTAACCCTAAATATCGATGGCTTATTCGCGCTATATAGTTCACGCTTGTTCGCAGTACTTCGCACATGTTCGCGCTAGCGCTAATTAGTAGGACCGCCCCAAACTATTAGAGAGATTACAATCCTAAAAATTCAAAGAATCTCTATACTTCTTTTCTCCCTCCCTCCCTCCCTCCCTCCCTACTCAGGGCGACAACAATTAGTCACCTGATGGTTATATTTGCGTACTATATCGTATTGAATTGGATGCCCACCTTCTTTAAAGAGGTTTACCCTGAATCGAAGGTGAGTTTAGTTAGTGAATGCGCTTGCTAATACTGTTGTTTTTGTTTTCTTTCCCATATGTCCCCTTCCCTATTCTCTTCCTTATCTTTCCCCTTCCCTATTCTCTTCCTTATCTTTCCCCTTCCCTATTCTCTTCCTTATCTTTCCCCATAAATTCTCTTGCATATGTTCTTCCTTTACCTCATTTGTTTTGTTCTGTTTTTTTTGTTTGCATTTTCATATTATTCTTTGCCTGCATCTCGTTCTAACATCCCCAAGCCTTATCTTATATTTATTTATATCAAATCATTTCATACTCCCTTTATACTTTTCTCTTTCCTTTTATTTGTTGCTCTCTTGAGTTTTCTGCTTTGGTTGTTTTTCATTTTCCTGTATTCATTCATGTTTCGATCTATCCACCTTTCCATTCATGCATCCATCTATGCTTCCTTCCATTCGTATATTTATCTATAGATCTATTCATTCTTCCCTCTATCCATCCATCTACCCATCCTCTCTCTTTCTGTCCCCATCTCACCAGTTATAAACCACCTACTATTTTCTTCATCCATTCATCCACCCACCCATCCATCCATCCATCCATCCGTCCATCCATCCATCCACCAATCCATGCATCCATCCATTCATCTATCCATTATTCCTTCCATCCATCCATCCATCCATCCATCCATCCATCCATCCATCCATCCATCCATCCATCCATCAATCCTCCATCCATCTATCTCTCCCTTCCATCCATTCATCCATCTATCCATATCTCCCTTCCACCCTCTCTCCATCCCTCAAAATCAAACATTTACAACACAGGGGAGTGCTATTTGGTCACAATCTGATGAATTTTTCGATGTATCTCCTGATCTCGTGGATGCCGACCTTTTTCAAAGAGATCCATTCTGAAGCGAAGGTATGGAGGTGTTGGTGGTGATGGTGATGTTGATGAAAATGAGGAGGAGGATATTGGTGATGATGGTGATGGGTGTTGGTAATGGTGATGGTGCTGGGCTGCTGGTGGTGGTGACATTGTTGTTGATGATGCAGATGATGATGATGATAGTGGGTCATAATCTCATAGTTTGTATGTTTTAATGTTGCTCCCTACAATGCATTGCTTGATTAATTGCCTGAATCCTACAAACTAACACATGCTTTTATCTTGACGTTATTTTGACCAACGATATTGATCATTTAATTAGGGCTGAGTCCAAACAGATGGATATCCGAGACGGATGGATATACGAGTATCCAATTTATTTTATTTATTTATTTTTTTTGTATTCCCCATTCGATAGATTCGATCAGAAAATGGCACATTGAACCCTGCTTATCTATTGCTAAAGTTAAAAGTAAAGGTATTTTACATAAATTACAAATCAACAAAACAAATAATAAACCAAAGGTAAGAGGATTAATATACAAGTGGTATAGTGAGAGCCAAATTTAGAAGAATATATGAAGAGATATCGAAATCTTTCATCTTGACAGCAGTTTGTACACTAACATCGCACTGTCCTGCCGATTCGGTAATTGAAAATCGGACAGAATATTTATATCGGATTTAAAAAAAAAAAAATTAAAAAACATTGATTTTTTTTTTTTTTTCGGATATATTCGATATCCGACTGTTTTTACAGGACTCGTATCCGTTTTTCAAAATATTTGATTTGACTCGGCACTACATTTAATACAGCTCTGGAACATTACTATCTGGAGGTTTATGATGTGACTGTGCTTGTTGGCAACTTTCATCTCCCACTTTTTGCGTTATCACTTCCCTAAAGTTACCTTTTAACAAAAGTTGTAATTTATTTAAAATAAGACATTTTGTTTTTTCGTTCCATTAAAGGGCTGGGTCAACAATGTTTTTACTTTTGACTACCCTTATTTGTTAAGATGTGTGGTTTACTCTTTAAAAAGAACAACTTTTGTTATTTACTTATATATGAGGCTGAGTCTCCCTTTTACCTCCCTTTTACAAAAGTGTGTGATTTATTGAGAAAGAAAAAGTTATTTCTATCTAGTGCAGGGCTAGGTCTACAATATATACTTTGAAAATTTGACCAATTGGTCGATAAAAGAAAAAGAATATGTACATTCTCCCATTTAACTACCTTTAAAAAAATGTCAGTTTATTGAACATATATTTATTTTGCTTTATTTCTATTGCATGGCTAGTTGCACAATTTTCTCCCTGGTAGCATTAGAAGTAGGAAGATTTTTGGGAGGCATCTATATCCCAGAAAATCTATGATAAATATTGGAGATAAAAATAAGCGAATGAATATTAATGAAAGAATATTTCATGTTGAAATATAAGTTCCTTTTTTTCCCCTTAAAATTTGACAAATGTTTTTTTTTATTGTAGGAATGGGTGTACAACATTTTCCCCTAGTTAGCAGCTAGCTAGAAGTGTGAAGACTCATGAAAATAAAATAAAAGAATGAACATTCATCTAATTAATATATAAATAATGAAATATAAGTCCTTTTTAGCTTACAATTTGAAAAATGGGAATATTTGTTTCTTTCTATTACGGGGTTGGGTATACAATGATCTCCCCTCGTTATGAGCTATACCCTAACAAGAAGTAGGAAGATTTATGAAAATAAAATAAAATTATAACAATAATGAAATGAATGTATAAATAATGAAATACAAGTTCTTCTTTTTTTACTGACAATTTTTGTTTCTTTCTCTTACAGGGTTGGGTCTACAACGTTTTACCCTGGTTAGCTGCCATCCCAGCATCAGTAGCAGGGGGATTCATGGGGGATACACTCATCGCTCACAAAGTGCCTGTAGGAATCTCAAGAAAAATCATGCATGTAAGTAGAACCAATATTTGTATTAGTATTCTTTTTTTTAAACAGCACCACTATAACTTTATTTGCTACTAGTAGCCCGTTCGGGCAAGTACATGTAAAGCCCGGCGCAGACAGAGCCGACTCGACCCGATCCGACTGGTTTTCAGCCTGATTAACTCCGTCTACGCTGCTTCAGGACTTCGGTTTTGCCAATCAAGTGCCAGTCAGAGGTCTTTCGAGGCCGATTCAACATGTTGACTCGGCTCCGACTGACCAAAACTGACTTTAGCCTGACTGAAAACCAGTCGGATCGGGTCGAGTCGGTTCTGTCTGCGCCGGGCTTAAGACAATTTTCTCTGAACTTTTGATGGCCTAAGACAGGCTTTTACTGGTCCCCAATATTTTTTTTATTTCATTGGGAAACTGTTTAATATTTAAAACCTCACTCCTTCAATACTGCAAGATTTTATGGATGAAGCTGGACATGGAAGAATTCAAACTTTTTGTCTTTTTGTTCTTGCCAGTTTTTAAAATCTAGCTGGCTTTTTGGGCAACTAACATTTGACTTGTATTACATTTTATTGGCCCCGATCTATCGGCCCAGTGCTAGATGAGCACAGAATTTAACCTTTACTCTTTGCACTTTCATCTGCACATTCATCGTTCTGTGGATGATAATTTGTGTGCGTACAATTTTCTATGTCCTAACAAGGTGATAAGAAAACATGCAAAATGGTTTCCTTATTCAATGTGATACATTTGAATGTCTAAATATCAATATATACCGTGCAATCTCTTTACAAAGAGGACCTTTGGAACTTGAAAAATCCCTTGTTATATCAGGTAACTTTTTATACTAGAGTAAAACAAAAACAAAAAGAGCATGGACCAGCCAAATTACTTTATCATAAGGAGGGCTTTTGTTCTTTTTAAATTTTTACTTTTGATTTTATATAAAAAGCATTAGCGAACAATAACTCCAATAGAACATCTTATGCCCGGCGCAGACAGAGCCGACTCGACTGGTTGTCATTCCGATCGGCTCAGTTTTCAGTGCCTCGCGACACACATTTTGCCAGTCGAGAGACAGTCGGATGCCAGTTGGGGCCGATTCAACACAATAAATCTGCTCCAACCGACCGGCCCCAACTCTAGCCTGATTAAAACCAGTCGGATCGGGTCGAGTCGGCTCTGTCTGCGCCGGGCTTTAAAAGAGCTAACCCATTCACTCAGGAGCCTGGTGGGTTGTGTAACAAAGTCTATGGAGATTTCAGAATCTCGTAGTGAGCGGGTTAAGTGCCAATCAATTGGTTTACATTGATAACAGGATTCAAGCGATTTTGATAAAGATTGCACTTATCAATGTTTCGCACGTGACAATTTTAAATCTAATCAGTTTCAAGCAGCTTATCTTCCCCTCAGGGAGGGGATGGGAAGATGATGAGAATCATTTCCTTTGGGGAAGAGCTGTCTAAAGGCTGACAAGCAAAAACAAAAAATCAGATCTTCACCTCACCATTTGTGGCCCTGCCGCTCGTAAAAAATCAAAAAAAATCATGTGCACACCACCGATCATGATTAATGATTATGATGATAACTTGGTCAAAAGATGACACAACTATAAATGAACGTCAATATAAAGAGCTCTGATTTAACAAAACTGTGTTATACCAAGTCATTTTGCTGGTCCAAGCTATTTATATTCTATTGTTTTTCACCCTGTTACATCAAGATAATATTCACATTTCATGGTCCCAAGATTCATTTTATAATATGAAGTTCCAATGAAGAGCACTATGGCAAATCCAGGCATACCTTTGTACAGGAGAATGTTTCTTTTGAGCCGTTTCTTTTTTTCCTGCAAGTTTTGGAAAAGATGTACGGTGTACTAAATCGTTTGGAATCATATAAAGAAAAGATGGACGGTATACAAAACTGTTTGTAATCATATTCAGAATTCTTCAAAAACATGTTCATGTAAAAATGGACACTTAGAACGTTATCCTATAGAAATTTGCCATGTGTGTGCCAGTGTATCACCAACTAACAAACTAATCCACTTTTCTTCTATCTGAAGGCACTAGCAATGAGTGGTATGTCATCTTTTATGTTTGCCTTGGCCTTGGCGGAAAGCTTTCGTGCTTCGTTGCTCTTCATGGTCATCGCCTTAATGTCAGAAAAATTGACCTGTGCGAGCATACTTCCGAATGTTATGGACATTGCTCCGAATGACGCCGGTACTGTATTCGGTAAGAGCATTATCGCAAAACACCGTTAAGAGCAGCGATGCGTGAAATCTTCTGTCTTTCGCCGCGCACAACAGGCAGGACAACATACTAGTTCAAGTTTCACCAGCATCAATGTTTATATGCTCCTAAAGATAATTCAGAGCTGGTTCGTTGTTGTTTTTTTCAGTGATGATCCTAAGTTTCTCATTCTAACGAGGTTCCATTCTGTAACACACTTACAAACTAATCTACTCTAACCTTTCCTTCCCTCTCTGACAAGGCACTAGCTATGGGTGGCATGTCACTTGGTCTGTTTGCATTGGCAACGGCGGAAAGCTTTCGCGCTTCGTTGCTCTTAATGATCATCGTCGTTATGTCCCAGAACCTGGTCCACGCTAGCGTACCTCCGAATGTTCAGGATATAGCACCGAAGCACGCGGGTACTGTATTCGGTAAGAGCGTAAGAACACAGAATCCTGTTAAGAGCAGTGAAGCGTGAAATCTTTCTGTCTTTTTTTTTGGGCCTCGAAAAAAGGGACAGGATGGCATACTAGTTCAATGTTCCTTTGCTCGTCCTTCAAGATATTCAGAGCTGCCAAGTCTCCCTGATTCTGCGGGAGGCTCCCCGAAAATTTGAACAGTCTTTCCGCATCGTGGCAAACAAATGTGAAAATCTCCATGATTATGAAAATATTCTTCCCGTTGTGGTGTGTGTGTTCCATATCTATAACAAAGCCTCCACACTAACATTTTCCTGCACTGGCCCTTTTGGGCAAGTAAAATAAAATCATATATTTTAAAATATTACTTCCCCCAACAGAAAATTAACTTGCCAACATACTTTTTTTCTCTTGTCGTTGAACTATTATTTAGTTGCCCGATCGGGCAACCAAACCAGACCACTAATTAATTTTGACTTGGCCCAGGCAAAAGGGCAAGTGCTAGGGCCGAGCCCTGCTTGACCCTGATTGCTGTTTGAAACCTCCCTGAAATATACCATGTGAATGTTGGCAGCTCTGGATATATTCAATGAAGTGACATCTTTTGATCCACTTCTCAAACATTGCCTGATTTTCAGTTGATTTATGAACATAATTCCCTTACAGATAATCATAATCACAATGATTATTCCCCCTTTTTAAATCATTGTACAGACGTTAGCCATGGGCGGTATGGCGTCCTGTTTATTTGGCGTTGCTATGACAGACAGCTTTCACGCTTCACTGCTTTTAATGGTCATCTGCGTCATGTCACAGTCATTGTCCAATGCCAGTGTACCTCCTAATGTGCAAGACATAGCACCCAATCATGCGGGCAGCGTTTTTGGTAAGAAATTTTTTGTGTCCTTTTTTTTTCCTTTAAGTGACCTTTAGTACAAGATATAGCACCCAATCATGCGGGCAGCGTTTTTGGTAAGAAATTTGTGTGTCCTTTTTTTTTCCTTTAAGTGACCTTTAGTACAAGATATAGCACCCAATCATGCGGGCAGCGTTTTTGGTAAGAATTTTGTGTGTCCTTTTTTTTTCCTTTAAGTGACCTTTAGTACAAGATATAGCACCCAATCATGCGGGCAGCGTTTTTGGTAAGAATTTTGTGTGTCCTTTTTTTTCCTTTAAGTGACCTTTAGTACAAGATATGGCACCCAATCATGCGGGTAGCGTTTTTCGGTAAGAATATTTCTTGTCTTGTCTTGTGTTTATAGACAAGACAGTACTTTTATATGAGAATCATGCAATTCTGATTATTGTGTAGACAAATTTGACTATATAAAATCATGAAATAAACTTTAGGATACATCTCCTAATCATATAAATTTCAGCCAAGTATGGCGACAGGGGGGTGTTGCATAAAGAGTTACGATTAATCACAATGTTGTGATTCAGAAAATGCGCCTAAATGCGCAAATCTAATTGGCTCAAACGCGCATATTTTCTGACTTGCAATCATTCGCAACTTTGTGACTGATCGCAACTCTTTATATAACATCCCCCAGTACTGTTAGCAATATGGTGCCAGTTAAGACGAGAATTTCACTGTCTTTGTTAGTTGATTTTTGAACCAGGCAGTGGTAACTAGCATTTGTGACTGGCTATAGTAAAACCCGGCACTTGTCGGTAATAATCAAAATGTATATTTTCATACCATTAGAAAGGCCTCATCACAAACTTTCATTTGGTGCTTTGTTCTAACTAATTGGTCAATAATTAACGAAGATATGATGGTTTCAATTGTACAATCATAGGTCTTTTATACACATTGTGTGAACTTAAAATGCCCATTTCTTCATAAATTATAAAACATAAATTACCAACAAGTGCTGGGTTTTGCTATAGCCGGTCACATTTATCAAGACGAGATGTAATAGTTACCATCCAACCTCATTATGCTTGTATTATATCCAGGGACGAGCAGTTTGTTATAGATTTACAAACGAAAACAAACTCCTCAGAATCACAGACTTTAGCTAATGAGTTTGGACATGTAATTTGTTAATAGAAATGGTGGTTTAAAAACAGAATGTCTGGATAGAATTTGTCAAGATTGTGTAAAGATTGTTTAAAGTTTCAATTCAGGTCCTAAATATGATGGCAACTTATTTTGGAAGAGTGCCCTCTCAGCCAGAATTTATGTAGTAATTTACTATACCACAATGTGTGATTTAACTAGAGAGGGCAGCTTTATAAAGACACAGAATAACTGTACCACACAGGTACTGTACATATGAAAACTATTTTGTTCTGCATCTAAGCATCATCAATACAATTTCATTAGGTTTTAGGGTTCTGATGTCCGTTCTGTTATACCCCTTGCATTATATTTTGAAAGACTTTCAAATAATTCTGTACAGGAGTAATTCTATGAATTTAAATCAACTTGAATAATCTTTCCACCACCCCCCCCCACCACCCCCCCCATCTTGTTTTGTCTAGGTGTCCTCAATTCATTTTGTATTAGGTTTTAAGGTTCTGATGTCCTTTCAGTTACACTCCTTGCATAATATTTTGAAAGACTTTAAAATAATTATGTACAGTAGTAATACTAAGAATCCCCACCAACTTAAATCTATTCTTTCATTCTTCACCTTTTAATTGTTCATCTGGGTATCATCAAAACATTTTTAATCAGGTTTTTGTTTGTTTAACTCCTTGCATATTATTTGGAAAGACTTGAACTTAATACTATTCTATGAATTTCAATAACTTAAAATATCTTCCATTTCCCCCCTCCCCCTCCCCTTGTTAACCTAGGTATCATCAATACATTAGGTGCGGTCCAGGGTTTTGCCGGTACGTACATCGCAGGATGGATCCTCCATTCCACTGGGAGTTGGTCGGCGGTATTCAACATGTCCGCCGGCGTTTGCGTCATGAGCGGGGTCATCTTCGTCACTTTTGCCGTCGGGACGCCAATTATATGACGCCCCTATTCGTAGGAATGTATACAGTGAAACCTCTTTATAACGAGCACCTTAGGCCCATCAAATTGACATTGTTAATAATAATAATGCTTTAGATTTATATAACCTTGAACCTTGAAGAATTACCCTCCTAAAAGCATAAACGCTGTCCTGGAGAGGGCTGTGCTGTGTTGGGTCCTGTTGGTGATGTAGATGCTTATATGACTGATAATCATCTCTAAGCATTTTACATAAGCGAGTTAATGTATATAAGATATCTCATTGTATCAGAGCTTGAAGATGATAAAACACATAGAACCTGGATCTGTGAAATTACCTCGCTTTATGAGGGTACTACGCCATAACAGAGCTCATTATAAATAGGTTCCACTGTATGAATAATTATATAATTCTCTCCTGAATTATGAATACTGAATTGTCTTTCCAAAAGTTGATGTTAAATTATATATGATATATACAGTATATATATTTTTATCAGAATGTTTGTATATGATTGAAATAGTGCGTATGAATTATGCAACAGGGTCTGAGTGATATACAGTATATCTTAGCATGTGTATGAACTGCAGAGTAAGTGTGTGTATGTACGCTTGTGTGTGTGTTGGTATGTAAACGCCGCCAATCGAGGACAAAATTGGACACCCTACATTCCAACCGTGGACCGTCATTTGCTCCCCTAGTGTAAAAGGATGCTAATTCAATTACCATTCATATGCGTGTGCATCAAAAATTCAGAAAAAATAACATGCACCCCCGTACGTTCACAGTTGTGCTGTTGAATTTCAAACACACTGTGCATGTCCCCGATTGGCATACATAAAAGTCCTCGGTTGGGCAAGTACTTTTTTATAGTCCTTGATTGATGGCGCGTACATGTATGTGTGTGTGTGTGTGTGTCTTGATAAGTGCTTGTGTGCGCCTGTCGTGAATGTACGCCTGTGAAATTTTAGCCTGACCATATTAAATTCAGACTAACTTCACAAAAATTCACTATTCACAAACATTGCTGAGTAAAGATACCCTAAGTTAAAGGGGAGGAGGCAATGTCCCCCCACCCCCTCCTTTCTTCCTTGTCAAATTTGTAATGATCAAAGCAGCTCTGCATTGCCAATATTTTGTATAGTGGGTAGAGATTAACTAGATAATTCTTCTTTCATTGAATACCATACGAAACAGCTTGGCATTGCCAATTTTTGTTTAGCGTGTATAGATTATCGGGATAATTATTATTTCATTGATTACCTTACAAAAGTAAAAAATATTCAAGCTTTCTAATGGATTCATATGAAATATGCATAATTTGTAAAATGTTAATTGTTATTGACATCCACCTAATTTTGCCCGAGCTTGCCCTTCATAGCGGTAAGTGAGGTTGCTTAGTGAGCTTTTATAGTTTGTATGCACATACTTGTAATCATGTTCAGTTAATAATCAATTGGCTATTTACAAAGTTTTTCAAGAGGAAATACCATAAATTTGAATGCAAACACATGTTATATTGTATTCTTGTATTACATTAATTTTTCTTGGGTATTATAGCTGATTTAATACTTTCGTTTACTGTACCAATTGTGTTACATGCAATATGAGAAATGTTCTTTATTAGGGGCTTCCAAAATATAAATACTACAAGAAAGATACATATCATACAATGATGCATAATTATGAGTGTGAATGTTTGACTCCTGGCTGGTACAAGTCTACTATATTTATGATTTACATGTACCGGTACTAATATTATTCAGTGTTTATTCGAACTTGTACTTGCAGTATTGTCCGTTTGTAAACATCAAATCAGCAAATTATATATTGTTTGAACAAACAAGGGATGAACTATTGGTTGCACCTACAGGGTATCAAATATTGGTGATAGGAACGCACATACTAACAATAGAAATCTAACTAAAACAGTAAGATGGGATTTTGTTTTTATTAAAGAAAGTGTACTTAAAATGTGGTAGGAAGCACAAAATGGTTTCATACTTACAGAATCCTTGACATTTTGGACCTAAAACAATCAAAAGCAGCAAGTAATTTCTGGCTTGTTTTTATCACACAATTGTTTCCGTGTTTACAATCCCTACATTTCATTTTCCATGGGCCAAAGTCAAGAGTGCAGCTTTAAAACCAGTGAGAATTGTACTTAGGTAGGCCAAGTTGTTTGCTAAATAAGAGCACACTTAATCAGGTGTAACATTATTGTGATAAGTGTGTGCTATTTTATTCATTCAATCATTTAATAATAAAAACAAATGTGTAGAAGTTTTGTCTAAATTGTTGTGTGCATGATATAATTTGCAGTATTTAAGTCTGGATAGTTATGTCACTTGACTATTGCAAAAAAACAAAAACATCTCCAACTTTAATATACAGTGAGTGTACAGTTAGCAGAAACAATTTTAGTCAAATTTATGATTCCCTATGTTATAATGTTTCTACACATACTAGTAATACTACATTTTAGCAAATTGAAGAGAACATTTTCTTTTGTTATGAACTCATACATAATTGCATAATTTTCATTTATTTGTGATTGGTAATTTGTGTAATATTTTAGTTTGTAGATTTATTAAGTTATTGTCCAATATTGGGATTTCTCTCCGTGTACATGCTTACATTGATACAATTCAAGAATACTATAATATAGGTTTTGTTTTCTACTTTACTTTACTGAAATAGGAAGATTGTAGATTCCACCATCATTATTTGTTTATATACATAGTCTCTGAAAATTGACCAAAGCAACATGAGTTTATGTTTGCTTTTGTATTTTCTCAGGTGTAATTAATTAATCATTTTCACTGGGTATGTTTTTCATCGATTTAAAACGGTTTTATTATCACGTCTTGCTAATTATAATTTATTTACACTTTTATATTTTCACACCTTTTCCCCCTTTCATTTTTTAAAATCTCCTGCTATCTTCCAACTTTCCAATTTCAACTCAACTGACATCTATTCCATTTTTGTTATGACGCAAAATAATAGAATGCTTTATAGTACTTCTTAGAGATTATTGCGTTATGGATCAATGGCTTGATACTGTATATGATTCTATTTGCACGTTGTAAGCATATAAATGCATAATACATCATGGCCCTGTTGCAGAAAGATACAATCGATTGTAAGTCAGAAAATGTCTGCATTTCAACCAATTATATTTGCGCATTTAGTTACATGATCTGACTTGCGATTAATTGCAACTTTACAATGGATTGCAATCTTTCTGAAACGGGGCCCATATGTGTGTCCATTGTGTCAACATTATATATTAAAGGGTTTATATGCAAAAACTGATAAACCATTTTTACAAATTTGAGAAAATTGTGATTAAACCCGCTGAAAATACAATGAAAATAATGAGAAAGCGTGTGTTACTTATTAATCACATCTTCAAAAATATAACTTGATACGTAACAAGTAATGTATCATTTAAAAGACAACATTTTGCGTTATAACCTTTACAGTATATTACAAATGAAGAAGAAAAAAAATGTTTATCGCGTTGCATAAACTCTGAATTGGAAATACTTATCTGACCTATCTTGGTTTAAATTTTCATTTACAATTAAATAACTATATACTCATGTAAATTTGGGGATTTCAGTGCTTAAGGAAAGAACTCTTATTATGTATGTTAATAATAACATAATTAAAAATGAAACATTTTTATATGAAAATTACTTCTTGTTTTGATGTGTCTCTGTAATTTGTATATCCCCGAGTGTAAACAATCTTTAGATGGAATAATAATGTGTTAGAATAGTTCAAATTGTATACATGTAGCGCCTCATATGATACAATATCCCCTCTAAGCACTATACACTAGTATCACCCTGGTAATTGGATGCATTGCCAGCCTGCACACGCACATTGTGTGCACAATCACCACTCCCTGGGAAACATTCCTTCCAAGCCATTCATGGACATTGAGAAGATAATTCACATAAAGGCTTTTCACCTCTGGGTAGGGCAAACATACAAAGGATGAACACTATTTTGTTATGAAAAGTTATACATATGAGAGCCAGGGTATACACAAGAAAATAATTGTGCTATCTTTCTCTTTGGATCCACACCACACAATAACACCAGTGGGGTAGCGTGGTCGGATTGATTGAGGGGGGGGGGGGGGGGGGGGCACCTTATGTATTTCTTTGTTTTTCAAACAAATTTCCCTTATGTTTCCTACTGTTTTTTCCTTCAAATTATGGGGGGGGGGGGGGGGGGGGGCACGTGCTCCCCATGCCCCCCTCGTCGATACGCCACTGAATAACACACAAATCTACATACATGTATAACCAACAAACATATTCATGAACACAAACACACATCAAAAGAAATGTCTGTTCTTATAGAACTTATGAAGTAAATACAATTCGTGTAAACTTTCTGAGACTGGAGCAATAGAACAATAATAGAAAAGAAAACATTCTTTTCATAGAAAATAAAACGATTTATGAGACTAGGCTCTTCAATGGACACTTACTAATTTAGTTATTTCCCCAGGACACTTAAGGACTGGGAAGAGCTACCTCAGAACATCGTCGAACTGCCTTCTTTGGAGCAGTTCAAGGTGGCCCTTGAAACAATTTATTTCCCTTTCCAGGAACTGTACCGCATAGAGCTGTATATAACAGCTCTATGCTTTCCCCTCATCTAGATGCCTGAACAGGCGTTGATGAGTATTACCATAGAACTAGAACTAGAACTAGAATTATTTCCCAAACTCTTGAATTCAGCACCACCCCAACAAATTTAATACAGTACAGTATGTTCTACAAACGGAATTTTTCGATGAATCACAGAAAGTGAACTCCCTACGAAAGTATACAAATAAGAAATCAAAAAAAAAAAATCAACGATCAATAATCTGAAAAGGGGCGAGGAAGAACTGGGAAAAAACACGAGAAAACAAAACACGAAAAGAAGAGGTAGAAAGGTGATTTAGGCCTCTCGTATTCATCATGAACGTATTTTTTTTTTCATATTCTAGAGAAACAAACTCAACAGAACTATCGCCTCGAGCAATAGTTTTGATTGCAATGACAAAACCAATGATTAGACGTTGCACAACGTGACGCGTAGCAGTCACTTGCCCAAACACAACCTCAAACTCGAGTCCACTTGTGAGCTCAAAGTCGGGGGATATCTGCAACTCTGAATTGTTATCATTTTTAAAACGTTGTTATAAGGTTTGGTTGCAATGACAACAATCATAATGTTTAGCCGTTACACAATGTGGACGCGAAGCAGTCACTTGCACAAACACAACCTCGAACTCGAGTCCACACGTGAACACAAAGTCGGTGGATTATGTCCCTCTCCGTCATGCTTGAGAGTTCGAGACTATCATTTCTCTGCTTTTTAGTTGGCACAACTAACTTGCACACTATCCCATTCGTTTCGGTCGTTTCGTTCCTCTGAAAGCCCCCCTCCCATCAACAACGCCAGCATTGGTGATGATAATGATGGTGGTGGTGGTGATGATGATGATGATGATGATGATGATGATGATGATGATGATGATGATGATGATGATGATGATGATGATGAAGGTTCTGTTGATGCGTTAATGATGAGGATGATGATGATGCGAAGTACGCAAATGTTGTATTCGTCACTCTCTGGGTAAGCAGTTATTACATACTAAGTTGGCAACTAAAAAATGTCTTGTTGCATACTTAGCCCTCTCATACATTGAACTAAACTAGAGTGGTTTTATGCATACAGCCCCTGATCTCTACCCAGGATCACTTGCCCTCAATTCTAGGTCCTAGGGTGGGCATAGTGCCAGAATATACGAGCGGGGCGTACGTTACTGGGTAATCGAACACTTGCGAGATGGGTGTGATGTCGAGCTGGTTCAGATTTCAACATTTTCGAATTTCGATCTTACTTTCCAGGTTTTTCATACACTCAGACACAATAAGACCGAGCTTTCGGGTAAGAGACTAGATATAAAGCGGGATATAAAGAAAGAATTAAGAACAAAAATAAGGCACGCGCGTATAATATAACTTCAGTAAACATTTCGGAAGATAGGAAATATCGAATATTTCGCTCGAGTTCAGACCATTAAAGACGACTTTTGAGCAGGCGGTCGGGTTGTTTTTAGTAATCGTTCCTGAAACTTCAATTTTACATCCATAACCATAACTATAACTATGAGCGTAAGCATGACCATGACATAACCATAGCCATCACCACAACCATAATACTAATTATGTCCATAACCATCACTATATAACCATAACCATAACCATAACCAACCGTAAACATAGAAGTACCAAATCAAACCATATCTATATACGTATATGACCAGCTATAACAATAACCAACCATTCCCATATCCATGTCCATAACCAGAACCAATCTGTATAGTTATGATGATGGTTATAGTTGGTTATAGTTATGGCATAACTATAATCAACTATAACCATAACTATATTCATAACTATAAAGATATATCGGCAGATTACGTGTTGAATTATCACTACAGTCACCTTACCCAAAGAGTCGCCCAAAGTTAAAAGCCCTTGATCCCTTGATCCCACACAAAAGTTGTTCGTTTTGTTTTCGAACTGGAAGACGTGAAACAATGTTCTCCGCATGGAACTTGCGAATAAGAAGACCAACCGAAACAAGGGATTTGTTAGTGAGCCTGTGGGGAGAGAATAAGCGACAAATAATTAAAAGACGCCCCGCCGCGCCCCGTCAAGCGAATGGTGTGAGAGGGGGTGAGTAGGGTCGCTAACCCGCGGGCTCTTTCGCACGTTGAAATGGCAATGAATTTGAACTTGACTTTGCGAATTTACGATTTGCGCGCAATGGTTACGAAGACTGAAAAGAACAATGGACTGTTAAAATCCGATCATCGCAATGTCTTTGTAAAGCCAGAATTATAATTTGGTACCCGGATTTGATAGGAAAGAGGTTCATTGGCACCGTATGCGCCTAATTATGTGACTGGCTAGAATACTCCCAATGGGAGTGGAGAAGGTCACGTGAACTTCGTGTGCAAGAATGGTTGCAGTGTGAATCCGCCGACCGGGACAATGCTGTTAAGCTATATGATACTCACATTAATATTGCTATAACAAATAATTGTCATTATCATTTATTTCTACCCTTCTTCTGATCTAATTTGGTGAACATTATGAGCCCATCAAAATGGTGAGATCTTATCCCAAATATCTACGAAGTTATGATGGCCGTATTCGCATTTAATCTGCGATGGCCTGTCGTTACAGGAATATACGTTTATTTTCGTTAATTGTCATAATAGGGAAAAACTGGACAGTTTGATATAAATCCCTGTTACACTGGCGACCCACCTTGGGTCGTTGACCACGGCCAATCATGGATTTCTCCAGCCAGACCTTAGTTTATCCAGCTTAACTCTATCAATACTATGCCAAGAAACATGCAATTTAGGTCTTATACAGTTATACACAGATAGACGTCTATGGTTTTGAAAAGTTTAACCCGTCATAAACCATCCTCTACATCAATCATCGATCGAAACCACCCTCCTATAAATAAGTTACCCCTCCCTTCTTCGAATGATATATCTGTCTACCCCGTGTTGCCGCTCGCACTTCGGTTGAGAAAGAGAAGGGGGCTTAGTCACTTTTAGTACTTCAGAGATAGTCATATTTAAAGTTCGAAAGTCATATAAATATAACTCAATTGTAGCTCCCTTAATATGTAATGAGTAATGACTATTCCCCCAAACTAATGCCAAATTTGACATAAATATTATCTGAAAATGCAGCATCACATAGAGGAGGCTCCGAACTACAAAAACAATATGACTTAAAGGGGAAGGAACTCCTAGTCTTTTGACTTACTGGATGTGATGAGAGCATAACTCTTGTCATTTCTAGTCACTTATTTCCTCATGAATATTCCCAATAATGAAAATAATCAATATGTTATGGCCCACTGTCGTCTGCTTTCAATGCCAACAGGAGGCGGCCATTTCTTCAACTTCTCGCGGTGAAATGACGTGTCAGGCGGAGAACACAATAGCGGGTTACGATAATGCTATTGTGTTCTCCGCCTGCCACGTCATTTCACCGCGAGTAGTTGAATAAATGGCCGCCTCCTATGGGCATTGAAAGCAGACGACAGTGGTCCATAAAATATTGATTATTTTTGTAATCGGGAATATTCATGAGGAAATAACTGACTAGCAATGATAGTAGTTATGCTCTCATCACATCCAGTAAGTCAAAAGGATAAGGGTTAATTCCCCTTTAACACCCTTCTCACTCTCACCCGACGTTATATACAC
>JBAMJV010012862.1:30000-50000 GCA_037951105.1 Echinarachnius parma
GGCCTTCGTCATCTTCACTCAACTGTAAGTTCGACAACCAACTCGTCACCCTAGTCTTTTCTAGCTCTGCACGAGTCAAAAACTTTCTGATACCGTGACATTGTTATACGGGGACAGAGTGAAACGGTTATGTTGATTTTTGTCATAATTCTACAACTTTTTGATGATGATGCAAGTGCATGTTGTACTGGTCTAATCAGCCGAATGATAACCTTGCGCTGACTTAAAGTTGGTTGACGAAAATTGAATTGCGGCAACTATTTCGACAGAACACTTATAATTGGATATTCTATTTATATTCTATTCTTGTGAGGTGGTACCAGCTTATCTATTTGTACTATGATGATATATTGGTATATGGCGCTCTGATGTGGTTCTTTCAGTAGGAAGTTAAAGCTGCGGACAAACCCTGTACCGAAGAGTTTTCATTTGTATCGATCTTTTATTAAGATAATGTCAATTTGCCAGAACACGATGAACAACAATAACTATCTGGATGGACTTGATTTGAATTCCCCGCTGGATATGGACAAGATGGGGGACTTCTCCCCGATCCTCGCCGAGCTCACCCCGGCGAACACAGCGAGCCTCACGCCCCCTGCTGCCTCGAGCAGCAATGACAAACCAGCAACCACAAGACGCGGCAGGAAGCGCAATGCCGACAAGCTAGCGGCAAAACCAAACGCCGCCGATATTTTAAACACACCTGACGGGGATGGGCGGGCGGGTGAGCCCAAGCCGAAGCGAGGGCGGGGACGTCCAGCCGGTAGCACGAACCGAAATAGCAAAGCGGCTGCGGCTGCTGCTGCTGCAGCTGCAGCGGCGGCGGCGGCTTCAAGCGCCGCTGCCGCCGGCCCTGACGGGCAGGGGTGCGTTGGCGGCGTTTTGGACCAGAACGATCCCGTGAACGCGGCTCGCGAGCGATCACGAGTCAAAACGCTCCGGGAAGCGTTCCTTGAACTTCAGCGCTCCCTCCCCTCTGTCCCACCCGACACCAAGCTGTCCAAACTCGACGTTCTCGTGCTGGCTACTACCTACATCTCGCATCTGATGAGGACTCTTGATACCGACCCGCCTGCCGTGAGCTCCGGCGCTGATGAGGTTGCAGGTTGCGGTGGTGTCGGGCCTAGCGGCGGGGTAGACAAGCATCACAGGCTCAAGGCCAACGGCTATCTTCACCCTGTCAAGGTATGATCCTAATTTGGATACTTTTGGGAAGGTTTTGTGAAGATTTTGAAGATTTTAAAGATTTTTGAGGTTCTCGATGTAGAGGTTATGTGGGTTGAAGATGTGAGTTATTGTTAACCCAGCCCCCTCCCACCAGTAAACTACAGCAGAGATACAAAGTAAAGACACACATTCAACCACTTTTTATATGACTGACTTGTGCTGTCACCTGCAATAATGAGATAAATGTTATAATTTGACCAGCCTGGATACATTTGGCTATACCGAAGATTCAAATTCAAATATTTCAAGAACTATTCTCTTTTTCGAAAATAAATGTTTAAGGGATAAATACTTAGCAATTATTTCCGTTATTTAATTACATAAATTTTACTTAATGTCCTAATATTCCGTCAGCTATTATTGGTAACCAACATCCTCGAGCATCCACATGATTGTAGAATTCACTTCCATGTTGGATTTGCTTTAATATTCGAGTCAAAGTAAGTAGCCGAGCTATCGAATCTAGCTTTAATATTCATCAATAATTTGTGATTTAATTATTATTGATTGATCTTTGTGTCATCTTGATTCATCTCTCATAGTAAATGAATATTATTATCTAACATTCTCTAAATCAGTGGGCCTAAATATAAATTACTCATTGACAAAAGAAGTACAATTATATGTTTCAATGATAATTAGAAAATGTAGACAACTAATAAGATTTAAAACTTGAAAATGTAAATACTTTTTAATTTATTTTGAATCCATCCAGCATTTTAAATGTTGGGAGCTTGCATCGGTCATCATTACATTATCTAATAACATTTTCAATTTGTCCGGCTTTCGTATTAACATGATTAAAGGGATCTAGTAACTTTGTTGACAAGTGCAAACAGTGATGCGTGGTTAATTGTGTACTGGGGTGATCTGATATGTCCAGAAAGTAATGTATGAAAATGTAACGTTAATTGGATGTTATTTGGCCGAGAAATGATCGAAAATGCAAAGTGATATTCACTAACTCGTTGCACTTATTGTGTACACGGCTTAAACGATCCCGTATACAGTAGTTTAATATCCGAACACTTCAATCGTAAATATCTTTTGAACGAAATGGAAATGTGAAAAACCGAAATTTGTCCCATGCGTTTACTGTTAATATGAATGCAACAAGGTATGAGAGAACCACTAGAGTTCCAAGTAAGTTTTGAGGATTTAGACAATGTTACTAAGTCCCATTAAAACAAATTATAATATCAAATTATAATGCAAGGACGAAAACACATTATGTAAATGCAATAACACCATTGGTTTTTACATAATTATCATGGTTTAATTAGCGCTGAGTCGCTGGGTGCAACATATAATAGAAGTTCAAAATGCGTTACTCTTGTTTTATTTGAAGGTCATCATGAATTATTAAGTTCTAATAATTCGATTTTAAAAATATCCTTTTTGATCAGGAAAAAGGGCATGCGTTTACACTTTCTTGACAAAATAACTGGAACCTGAACCATTATTAGACCATGGCCAAAACGCCAAAACAAGCAATATTTGGAACGATATTTCTTCACCCTTCGTCACCCAAATTATGTTGGGTGAGCCGGTGAGTTAAAATTGCTAAATGTATAATTCGTTGAAACCTGCACGTTTTTGTGACCTTTTTATGACGACCAACGCGTTTCTCCACCAATATTGGGCGCACGTGCCCGAACGTGACTTTGGTGAGATTTTCGGCCAGAGCTCTCCGGTGGGTCTACCGTGGGATCCCCGTCGGTCAAAATAATTCTGCCAGCGGCTTTTTAGTTTTTTCGCACCTCCCATCGTAATTATTATTACACACATATAGTATTTTCTCTCCACGTGTTGAAAATTTTGATTTGTATTTCTTGTTGTTAAAATAAACGTTTGGGGTCAACATTGCCGAATGAGTGTCGCCTCCAATGTTGTTTATCTGCATCACTTGTAGCGATTTATTGGAGTTGAATTCTAATCACCATCTTTGATTGAAAGATCATGACGTTCTGAAAAGAAATTCTAAAAAATTGCTCGCAGAACTATATCAGTTTAACTCTTTGCCCGTTGAATCTCTTGGACCATGTTTTTTGCCGATGTGAATGAGAAACTTTACTCTAAGATTAAACGGAGTATGATCTTGCAAGGCGCGATAAACAAATATGACAAATTTATCGCGTTATTCAGAGGCTTACGTGCCATATTATAATTATATCAATGTTATTGCTGATATCGTTCTCACAAAATGTGTATGATTTATATTTTCTCTCCCTGATTCTTGGACAAGATATGCTCAGATTAACCGTGATAATAAATAATAAAAATTAGAAAAGTAGGGGTTACTTTATGTCAGGATCAGCTGTGTGCAGGTCACGAAAAGCCTGCCAATAATTTATAGTGAGTCCATGCACATGTATCAGCCTTAGGAGAAATGTTGACGAACGTGGGAATATACCGAGGTTTTAATTATGATATAATTTACTTTATATAATTATTGCCAACAGAAATTGAAATAAGGATCCATGATTTGGAAATATATTTTACGCATAAGTATGCTTATATACAGTATATTAGTTTCTATAAAAATGACTGCATCATTGTAATTGACTAAATTGTCCTATTTTATAAAAATTTAGCTTACTTATCACAATGAACTACGGAACATAAACTTTCATTCATATTTAGAAAGACAAAATAGGTTTAGTCGTCTTCAAATTTGGAAGCTCGAATTGCTAACAAATTGCTACAATCCAGAAAGTAAACATAATGCATTATACTGTCACCTAAATATTTACTACAATGATATTTTCGATTGCGGATAATCCGATGACGAAAACTCGAATAAAGAATTTCACAACAATTTGGGAAATATGAATATTCGGGCAAAATCATCACAATTTGCAACCAAATTAGCTAATTTCAGGCATGTTAAGCTCATGTTTTGTTGATGACGGCTAATATTTTAGTCAGGCAACTATACCTCAGCCCCCATATGCATGGGAGACCAATTCTCCGTTACTTGATTTGATTTGATTTGATTTTAATTTATTTCCATATTTCACAAATAATTTTGTTGAACAAGTAAATAATACAAACAAACACTACATTGTATTTTCATACACGAAATACAGTATAAAATACACAGAATACTAATCTACAATAACTATAACATAATCAATAATTTGTTTGTAATTAACATAACGTGAAATATGGGGGAACCAAAAAGAAGCAAAGCTTGTAAAATCTTTGGTTCCCAGGGGTAATATTGTTGGCATTATCATTGAATATGGACTATCATCTACTGTAACTGATATGACTGTATCTCCATTTACCGTATTACAAAATATGAATGGAATTATTTTCTTTCAAAGTAAGTTTTCATTATGATAATAATTTATTTACCATCGTGCTATCGCATTTAAACATACAGATAATAATAACGAGAAAATAATTATAACGTCTCTGTAAAGCTAAATAGCCGTACAAATAAAACAAAACAGTTATTTATTAACTCATCATTTATTAAAGATGTGTTGTAATTCTCTTATGTTATAGAATATCCCCCTTATTTTCTGTAACTGCATTGCAAATATGGAAAAATATTACAAATCGTGATAAGCTCATTCACTAATATAATACTCTCGAATATGTAAAACGAATAAAAAAACACGCATTTAATTTGTTAACTATTCCATTTTATTTACGTTTTAAGCATTATCAAATACAAACAATACAAACATAAAAGCAAAGCGCGTATGAACACTCGACTATTGAGTAATACATTATTTTGTTAAATTAATTGTTATTTCAATATTCATATTAATTAAATCGTCGGGTGTGAGAAGAGCGTTTAGTATTTTTGTTGTGCTAAATTAAATTATGCATATCCCATTTTGTACATCGGAGCTTCCTCTTTATATTATGTGATGGCAAATTTTCAGACAATAGTTATTAATATTTTTGTTAAAATATTCATAAATAATCGAAGAGAGATGCAAATATTTTGTTTACAGGGCTCCCAAATCATCTATATACAAAGTACAAACAATGACTTAGCGCCCTTCTCTTTCTCAAACGACGAATTATTAAAAGACCAATAATGGGATATCAATTACTGGCATACGGTGGTCAAATCATTTTACTCCAGATACAATTATTTTGATAACCTAAATATCAAAACATATAAGAAGACCTACATTGTTTTAGTATTTGTTTAACCTATTTCAATTCAATTCCAATTAATATTACGGTGATATTTCCATATCCAGAAATCAGAATATACAGTCTAATTCGTTAACCAAACTCTAACATATCATATTTGAAGTCATATCATATTTTATATTAAAATCATATCGCAATTTTCCCACCACTTCTTTATAAAAAAAAAATATCCCTCGGGGATAAAAGCGGGCGTCTCAAGACTATATCATGCGTCTGCAGCCGCTCCAGATGTGGTAACAAAACAATGAAATGCAAATATTTTCCCAATATTTATCCAACAAAATCGGAGTAAAATTTCGCGCCGTCGCGGTGGTTTCTTGGGGAAGAGGTGCTAAGATTTTGAGACCACCCTGCGTTGCATTGCTATACATGCAGCTGCGATTCTGTTCTAGACGGACTTCGTTTTTGCCTGAAACTCTAGGGCGTTCTTGCGTCTACGGTGCGCCGGGATCTCCCGCTGGTAGCACCACAGCGCATCGTCTAGATGCCCTGTGTTTGGGTGGCTTCGGCGCTTCTTATAATTTGTTTAACCCTTTAAAAACAAACCGTCATGACAAGTTTATTCAAATGATGCAATTGATTATTACATTGATATCAGTGATCGTAAGCGTGTTAGTTCCTACATAGTTCCAGCAATATATAGACCTCCAATGAGCTTTAGATATACCCTATAGACACACACACACTAACTTGTCACCCCTGCGCCCCCCTGGTCAGGGCTCCTCAGACCTATCCCCAGGACTGGGGCTATATATCGGTCCAGGGAACTCCCAAGTCCCAAAACTGTTTTCTCCGGACCACTTTCTAATATCTTCATTGATTTATGTCCGAATTCCCTCTCCATGGCCTATCGAGACCCTGGTAATGACCCACTTTCTCTCGATGACTCATCGCCTCCCGGGCTCCCGTCCCGCCATTTCTCATTTTATATTCAGCACCGCTGTTTCTATATCCAAGACCTTTCATAGTCTGATTTATTAAATTGTTTAGGGGAAAGTTCTCAATTAAATTACCCAAACTTTCACTTTCTTGATATAATGATCTTTGTTAAAAACCTGATCGTCATATTACCGTCAAAGTTGTGGAAGTGAAGGAACTATTTAGTTTTGCAAGGGGGACATTATATTGACTGCCCCCCCCCCCCCCCCCCTCTCTCCCCCTTCCAATGAAAATACATTTTTTACATTTCTGCATTATTGTATAAGGCATGGTATGTCAGTTTTAGTCGAGGCTTTGCTATTATTATTCTGGTTAAATATCTTATTTCAGTATTGTGGTGTAATGTCGTTGTCAATTAACGTTAATAATCCTAATAGTTACAGATGCATGATACATATAGTGTAGAGAGTGACAGCATTGTTAACCACACTAAATGATTATGTTCTGCTAAGAACTGATGTGAGAAATCTATCACTTGAAACATATCTACGAACAAATCCTGGTCTCTTAACATTACAGCAAAATATAAACATTTAATGAAAGCAACATTTCTTCAATCTAATAAATATAATAACATTAACTACTCATTTACATTATACTCATTCATGACATATTTTGCGAGGTTTTACTTAGAAAGTTTATTTCTAATTTGCTTGAAAATATGAATGTGTAATGTTGGATATACATTTAAATGTACTTTGTAATGTCTCACTACAAGTAATTCGTTTATCTAGAACTTGATTGATATAAATTATCAAAAGACAAATCTGGAACACAGACCAATAAAGAGCCTCATGTTTATTTTTAAGAATGCGCGAAACTAGAATGAATGTTTCGATCATTGAAATTTACAACATTGCACCCTCTTAATGTACCACCGAGTCTTTACAACATTGCACCCTCTTAATGTACCACCGAGTCTTTACAACATTGCACCCTCTTAATGTACCACCGAGTCTTTACAACATTGCACCCTCTTAATGTACCACCGAGTCTTTACAACATTGCACCCTCTTAATGTACCACCGAGTCTTTACAACATTGCACCCTCTTAATGTACCACCGAGTCTTTACAACATTGCACCCTCTTAATGTACCACCGAGTCTTTACAACATTGCACCCTCTTAATGTACCACCGAGTCTTTACAACATTGCACCCTCTTAATGTACCACCGAGTCTTTACAACATTGCACCCTCTTAATGTACCACCGAGTCTTTACAACATTGCACCCTCTTAATGTACCACCGAGTCTTTACAACATTGCACCCTCTTAATGTACCACCGAGTCTTTACAACATTGCACCCTCTTAATGTACCACCGAGTCTTTACAACATTGCACCCTCTTAATGTACCACCGAGTCTTTACAACATTGCACCCTCTTAATGTACCACCGAGTCTTTACAACATTGCACCCTCTTAATGTACCACCGAGTCTTTACAACATTGCACCCTCTTAATGTACCACCGAGTCTTTACAACATTGCACCCTCTTAATGTACCACCGAGTCTTTACAACATTGCACCCTCTTAATGTACCACCGAGTCTTTACAACATTGCACCCTCTTAATGTACCACCGAGTCTTTACAACATTGCACCCTCTTAATGTACCACCGAGTCTTTACAGCATTGCACCCTCTTAATGTACCACCGAGTCTTTACAACATTGCACCCTCTTAATGTACCACCGAGTCTTTACAACATTGCACCCTCTTAATGTATCACCGAGTCTTTACAACATTGCACCCTCTTAATGTACCACCGAGTCTTTACAACATTGCACCCTCTTAATGTACCACCGAGTCTTTACAACATTGCACCCTCTTAATGTACCACCGAGTCTTTACAACATTGCACCCTCTTAATGTACCACCGAGTCTTTACAACATTGCACCCTCTTAATGTACCACCGAGTCTTTACAACATTGCACCCTCTTAATGTACCACCGAGTCTTTACAACATTGCACCCTCTTAATGTACCACCGAGTCTTTACAACATTGCACCCTCTTAATGTACCACCGAGTCTTTACAGCATTGCACCCTCTTAATGTACCACCCAGTCTTTACAACATTGCACCCTCTTAATGTACCACCGAGTCTTTACAACATTGCACCCTCTTAATGTACCACCCAGTCTTTACAACATTGCACCCTCTTAATGTACCACCGAGTCTTTACAACATTGCACCCTCTTAATGTACCACCGAGTCTTTACAGCATTGCACCCTCTTAATGTACCACCCAGTCTTTACAACATTGCACCCTCTTAATGTACCACCCAGTCTTTACAACATTGCACCCTCTTAATGTACCACCCAGTCTTTACAACATTGCACCCTCTTAATGTACCACCCAGTCTTTACAGCATTGCACCCTCTTAATGTACCACCCAGTCTTTACAACATTGCACCCTCTTAATGTACCACCCAGTCTTTACAACATTGCACCCTCTTAATGTACCACCCAGTCTTTACAACATTGCACCCTCTTAATGTACCACCGAGTCTTTACAACATTGCACCCTCTTAATGTACCACCGAGTCTTTACAACATTGCACCCTCTTAATGTACCACCGAGTCTTTACAACATTGCACTCTCTTAATGTATCACCGAGTCTTTACAACATTGCACCCTCTTAATGTACCACCGAGTCTTTACAACATTGCACCCTCTTAATGTACCACCGAGTCTTTACAGCATTGCACCCTCTTAATGTACCACCCAGTCTTTACAACATTGCACCCTCTTAATGTACCACCCAGTCTTTACAGCATTGCACCCTCTTAATGTACCACCGAGTCTTTACAACATTGCACCCTCTTAATGTATCACCGAGTAAGTTGTAAACCTTATTATCTATTTTATGTGTTTTTCTAGGACATGCAGACGGTGTACATTCAGTTGTACGAGAATGTTAAAGGGATAGTTGAGTTTTGGTATAGAGGGCGCTACACATAATAATCTTGTGTGAGATAATGAAAAACTGAGTGTCAAATTTGAAAGATCATAATATTTTAATGACAGAATAAACTTTATTTGATCAAAATCGGTTCAGAAACGGCTGAAATATCCATAAACGTAACCATTTGTAATAAATGTGGGGCCCCACAATTATTCAATAATTTTGAACCAACCGTTCAATTTTTTTTTTAAATGCTTCATCTTTTCAAAAAAATTCAAAACAAGTTTTTTAATAGTTGTTGATTATCTCTCTATCTAATCACTATTTTTACAAACCATCACATGCACAATATTTTATTTTAAATGGTTGAAACCAATGAGTTTTTAGAGAGCGCCCTCTTGAGTTTGAAAGGCTCTTTTTTAATGATAACATGCTTTTTACTTAGTCGTTTGTAATTGTATATTCCTTTCGAGCATGGTGGAGTTATAACTATTAGTTTGTAATCTAATGGTACAGGTTTTGGTTACTAAAATTCAGTTTGACCAAAACTGTACTCGCTTTACCAGAACTCAACTATCCCTTTAACTTTATTACGAAGCTGTATATATATAGGCCACGCACGTTTTATATCATTGACCTTAAAGGGGTCTAGAAACTTTGTTGACATGAGCAAAAAGTGATGAATGGTTGATAAAATGAACATTCTTGTTATTTGATATGTCCACTGGGTATTGTGTGAAAAATTCAAGTTAAATTGACGTTATATGGCAGAGTAATGAGCAAAATGCAAAACATTTCACTAACTCGTTGCACTGAATTCGTACAAGGTTACGAATAATAGTTGAACGTATGAACACTTCAATCGTAAATATCTTTTTAACGAAATGGAAATACGAAAAACGGAAACCTGTCCCATGCTTTTATTGTTAATACGAATACAACAAGGTATAAGGGAACCGCTAGAATTCTAATAAGAATTTGAGGATTTGGACAATGTTACTATATAAATCCCTTTAAGGGATTTGAACTTGCATTATTTTATTTCATATGACCTATTTAAGCACAAGAGAAATACAGTATACAAACTATTCAAAATCTACAAAATGTATTTTATTGAACAAAATGTATAGAATGTTCCAATGGAAAATCTAAGGGGAACAACACGAATATGTTGTAGTACACATTCATCTCGTTAAAAAACACGTGGAGAGAGTTATAGTTAAAATGATTATCACGGACATCCCTACAAAGGTTTGTAATGTTTTAATTGATAATAAACATACTTCTTGAATGTAGGTTTATTTGTTTGGAGTGCGAACATACTGTAGACATCCACCGATGCATTGGCTCGCGACTTGGCACAGTTATTTAGTGCCATGAATTTGCCAGAGTTCGTCAACCGAATAGTTCAGGGAAGGCAGTATATTGAAGTAGACATGGGCGACGTTGCAGAAAGAGATACACTCGATATTGTAAGTTAGTAATTAAGTCAGAACATTTGCGCATTTTAACCAATTAGATTTGCGCATTTTAACCAATTAGATTTGCGCATTTAGTCACATGATCTGATTTACGATTAATTGCAACTTTCCAATCGGTTGCATCTCTTTCTGCAACGGGCCCCAGGACACATATTCATACATAAAACCGAATTAGCTTACTTCCATCCTAAGTCTATTTTAGATAATAGGGCTAACATAAGTACGGTAAGTAAAACAAAGTTTTGTTAGTAACTAACAATTATTATCTGGGTAAGCATGTATTACCTATAGTTGGGAACTAAAATGATCGGATATCGTGATGCATACTTATCACTAGCATCTAAAATAAGCATACAAGGTAGTGGAAGAAGTACATGCGAACGGTTAACCTAGCGAGGGATTGGGTGACAATTTAATGATGGTAGTGACACAGATATTGGCATCGCGCCCTCAAAGTTTTGACCTTAAACGACATTTTTACGACGGCGTAAAATCATTTGACACATTTTCCCATTTTTTCATTAACGTTGTAAAACAGCGCATACGGTAAAACAGCAACGCATGTTCTTGGTGACATCTTAACACATGTTAAGTGTGTGTGGTCATTCGAGTTTTTAGATGAGACATAGATATTAGAATGATATATTTTTACGACTGCTTGTCAAATTAAGATGTATAGGAAGAATATTATGATCGTAAATTTATCAAGAAAATTAGATCTGGGTCATCATGGCAGCAGGTAAAAGTTGAATCTTCGTATAGGTGTGTTTCATGATCGACAAGACAATAGGTGATATTAAAGGGATTTAGTATTAAACATGTTTGTCCAAATCCACAAATAATTAGAACTCTATAGTGGTTCTCCTATACCTTGTTGTATTCGTATTACCAATAGAAGCATGGAACAGGTTTCGATTTTTCAAATTTCCCTCTCGTTAAAAAGAAGATATTTACGATTGAAGTGTTCGGGTTTTTAATTGTCCACTGGAAAGTTATAACCGTGTACAAAGTCAGTGCAATGATTCAGCGAATATCACTTCGCATTTTCGCTCATTCCTTGGCCATAAAATATACATTTATGTGGAATGTTCACATGTTACTCAGTGGACATATCAGATCACAATACACATTTTAGCAACCATTCATCACTTTTTGCACATGTCAACATAGTTACTAGATCCTTTTAAAGGATGAACATCGATGGCGAAAATATGAACAGGGCTAATTTGATTATGTTGTGGCACACCATCAAGCGAACGACGGGCGATCGCGACCAGTATACGTTTCATGCATTCATTCCTTTCATTCTGAGTTAAAATCAAAGATTTTATTATATCTATTAATAGGCCTATACTTAATCTCCCGAACTCTTCTTGGTATTACGATATTAAAATAGAAACTACTCACTACCCTAATAAAATAACAACGCAGAATCGGTATTGCTCTCTAACTATTAGCCGCAGTTATGTGGATTCGTTGTTTTTAACGCCAATTTCCATTATAATCATCATCATTAAAACCAAAATATAAACCAACAGTTTCCTAAGCATACATATTAAACCGAAAGATGTTACAACAAGTGAGACGTAACTGGGTTACGGAGGTTGGCACACAATGGTGGTGGTTTTGGGCATCTTCATGAAGAAATACCAACAAGATATTATTATATTAAAGCAACAACAACGACAACAACCTTTCCCGCGCTACGGGGGCCAAAAGCGCGCGCTTTTACGTCTGACGCCATACCCCTGCAATTACCGCATAACAGCGGCGCTAATGTAGAGGCCTGCTGCGAATCTTACTTAATTTATCGTAGAGGGTGGTTAGAAATTGCAACAACAACACAGACAAGTTGAAGTAGATATTTTTATATTTTTTGGTTGAATGACCGCGGGGCCATTGGCTTAGAAGGGCCTTAGGTTTATTTTTCTTCCTTTATTCTGCGATAATTTTGTGCCATAATCTGCCATGTTTGTGGTGTAACATATGTTTGGTTAACATTATGGTTGTACTTCAATTTAAGCATTATCTGCAGCCAAGGTGGTACAACAAATCATTACAGTCCAGAATCTAAAATCTAATTATCGTCGTCAACATCACAATCGCCACCACCATCAACAACATATTCATCAACCTCATCACCAGTAAAGTCTACTACTACTACCACCACCACCGCCACCATAATCATTATCATCATCATCATCATCATCATCATCATCATCATCATCATCATCATCATCATCATCATCATCATCATCATCATTACCGTCGCCGTGCACTTAAAATGTGTTAGTCCATCATACATTTTAAGTTGTTTCAAATTATATACGTGTTGTATAAGGACTCTCGCTGTTATCATGCCATGGTAACTTTTATTTATTGACGAATATTGAAAACAATTATCAAACACATTTACACATATCCAATTCATAGTGTATATGACAGGAGAAATACATGACAGCCCAATTGAAAACCTAATACGGTACTCGTGGATATAAAGAAGAAATGTTTTGGGATGTATGAGTAAAGCAAAATTATAATCATTTTGCAGCCTTTTTGAAATTTGAAAAGAGTTTCTTTATGAGGTTGAGGCTCCGGTTAAAGCTCTTAACTTCCAAAGATATGTTAATTTCGTGAGAGAAAGGAAAGAAGAGAATCATAAATGGCGAAGCCAGGATTAACTCAAGGATGGGGGGTGGGGGGGGGGCAGTCATAGAGGTAAACAAAAAAAGTAGAAATGTATTTTTTCTGATTTAGTTTTTTCCCATACATGCCATACGGGGTTAACATAACGCGCGGACCGTGTGTATTGGGGAGCTATTGCGGGTTATACTTTATAAGAACTCTTTTGGAACGATTGATTTTCCCCAATATCCTTGCCCTCTCCCCTCTTTTAGATACGCCACTAGAGGAACTAGAGGAAGAAGGGGTGACATATTGTAGCCCCCATGTCAAAAGTCAAACATTAATCACCTCATCGTTACCCCAAGAAGTTTCGAACGTGCCTCTCGGAGGGTTAGCCGCCCGGCGCCTCGGCGCGAGACCGTTTCAACACCTCGCACCAAACGCGCAGTTGTCAGAACGGAGGCAGCGAGAATGCTCGTAAATCTCACTTTGGTCGCGAGAAGCAACGGCTCTTGTCGGCGCAATTAAAAGAGCTTCATACGAATTAGAAGGTGTAGATTCAAGTTCATGTCAGGCCACGGCACCCGTCTTCAAATGAAAATGAACAATTCGGTCACACTCACGCAATTACGTCTGGGGCTCCAGCAATATGGCAGCGATGAAACACATCGTCTGCTAGTCCGCTAATAACTCTTGTTCGAAGTGTTCCCGCGCTAATTTATCGCTGGTGGCGGGGGAGCGCCAGTAAAAAAAAGTTTGAAGCGGTAAATTGGAGCCGTGTTAAGCGGTGCAGAGCACGCATAACGCCGATAAAGAAGCGAAGTTGTTGATATTTGGTTTCGCTCGATATATTTGCCGATGTATTTACATTAAAATGACTTTGTCAACCCTTTTAATTCCCGCCCGACCCGGAACTCTTTGTTTCCTAGTACTGGAATACTGTCTTGGTAGCTGGTTCTATCACTTCCTCCAGGCCGTGACCATGCCTCCTATACGTTTCCCAATCTCCATCACGTACACTGATACCCAACAATTATCTAAATAATCTACCACCATAAGTCCACCACCACAAAGAGTCAACGGCGACGACGACGACAACCACCATAACCACCCGTACCACTACCACTACCACCACTACGATCATCACCACTGCAGACAACAAAACAACAACCATGCACCACCACCACCATTACCACCATCATCACTACAACCACTACCAACACAAACACCAACACAACCATCACCACCACCACCGTCCACTTCCAGCTTCCACCACCACCACCACTATCACCATTACCACCATCACCACCTCCACACATCGCCACCACCACCACCGCCACCACCACCACCATCACCATCACCACCACTACCACCACTACCATCACCACCACCACCACCACCACCACTATCACCATTACCACCATCACCACCTCCACCACCACCGCCACCACCACCACCGCCACCACCACCACCACCACCACCACTACCACCACTACCATCACCTCCACCACCACCACCACTACCACTACAACAGTCACCAACACCATCAACAACAACAACAACCCATCATCATCATCATCGACGTCGTCGTCGTCGTCGTCGTCGTAATCATATCCATCAGCACAGCATTTCATCATCATCATCATCATCATTGTCATCATCGTCATCATCGTCACCATCGTCGTCATCATCATCATCATCATCATCATCATCATCGTCGTCATTGATATCCGCACTTATTATTTACCGGTTATAACGTCGTACAGATTGCGCTCTGATTTAAGTTCGTAAATTATTGTAAAATAAATCATTGATAAATCAAGCTACAATGACGCGCGTCAATTAGACCCTTTCTTGGTAATAGCAATTGGTAATGTCAACTCTTTAATTTAACCGTAAATCAAGTCTCCTCGTCGACTTTGCTTGTAACTGAGATATACAATTACAAAGTAGATTTATGGGACGCGAGCTACAGTTCCGAACGGGTGATCGTGATTTTATTATAAACACTTTCATTATCAGACGGATGCTAAACTCAGCTTTTCCTTGCAAAAGAGCACATTTAAGATCGCTAATATCATGCGTTTGATGTTTCTCATGCCGCTGCGTTAAAAGGAAAGATATGAAGAATTGCACATTTAATTGTTCATCGTTAACATTTGATATGTAATGGTTACTTCTGTAAAGTAGTGTATAGTGCATAGGAAAATGTTACGTTGAATTATTCATATACATTTTAATATGTACATGTTAAAAAATAATGTAATGCATGAAATTGGTTTCTTATAATGACTACCTTTGTTAACATTTCCCGTTAGGCCTATATATTGTAAGTTATAAACTGTTTATATTTCCTTGAGATGATTGTGCCTTTCTCGACTACGGTATTTATCAACAAATGTATTTCACTTTGCAATCATTTCACTGCCTGGTGAATTAAATTTCAAAATTCATCATCATTTTCCCCTCAAGTAGAAAACGTTGCCTAGAAGTGCAATTGCACTGTTAAAGTAAATTATGTGTTGTTGTTTTTTTTAAAGCTTACTTTGTTTTATGGGGAAACAATTAAAATTGAGAAAATAAAGTAATAGTAATTTATAACTCTCATTTCCCGTTTCCAATTTTTGAATAACGATATTAACTTTGTGCTTCCTCGTAATTTAACGCGTTACATCCATAGTATTATAAAGGCCTATTAAAAACTGAGTTCCGAAGAAGCAGAATAAAACTAAAAATGGCGTTTGCTCATTAAATAGGGTTAGAAATGTGAATTATTTCACTCAAGAGAGCCCTTTTATTTATAATCCCTTTATTCTGATAAAAATACACGTCTAGACTATACTTCTTCTTTCAAAAAGATATGTCTTCATGCAAAACTCGCATAAATATATCGTCAGACCGTAGAAAGATGACATATGTTTCATATGTTCCCTTTTAGTTTTACAATGAAATTATAGTGAATAAGGGTGTGAAATATTTTTCTCCCCCAGAGCTTATTTTCAAAGAAAGACAGTTGTTATGGTAATATTTACTTCATACATGTACACAGTTACTTATAAAATAAAATGAAGAGTAATATCTTTGTCACTTTCCTTTTTTAAAACTTAAATGTTTGTATTATCTATGCTATACTGTTATGATATAGATTATGAAAAACGTACAAGTGAAATGTTATGAAATAATATTATGGTGACTTTATCATAGTGCCAAAGCAATTATATGAATCATGTCTTGCCAAACGTGTTAATTATGAATTGATTTTAAATATTACAACATTAGACCGATCATTGAAACCAGCAAATGTTATCGATTCAAACCTACATTTTCATTCGAACCTTCAAAATAATAATTGCACACATCATAACACAATAAACATAATTCAGCAATTATGTTTTAAATCAAAGAGCCAGTATTCAACCACATTGGCAATCTCACGCGGTGATTTGTGGCAAATTGTGTTCTGTCTTATTATGAAAGTTTCTATCCTTATAACATAATTGTATGGATTTTTTTTCTGTGAACGGAATAACAAAATTACAATCATATACACTTCCAAGACAAATGTCATTCCCGAGTTCAAAACACTACACTCATTCTTCCAAACAAAAAGGGTCTATAATATATTGTTAATGAAATTCAACCGCTTCTGCAAATGTCATTTAGTTTTTTTTCCATAAATAATGATTTTTAATTTAACCCTGTTATCCCTTCTTTCCTTCTCGTATGCAGAAATGGCCCATGCGATCCCGACTATACGCTGGTGCTACCGAATGTGTGCTGGAAAGTACGTCGTAACCAGTCCCCACTCTGCTCTCCGCCAGCCTCAGCCCGCTGCGTCGCAGATGTCGCGACAGCCTATCTTTACAGCGGCCTTCTGCATCATCACTGGTTATCATGATCGTGTCTAACTGTCGTCTCTTATGCCATCGGCCTATTTAAAAATACAACCATTAATGGGATTTTCGGTTACTGTAGTTTTTACAGACAACGAAAACAATGGCTACGTTTTAATGTATCGTTTACCCAATGGACGTGCCCCGTAAGGTCGACATGATAGTCCCGAGTTTCGAATCTCTGGCCCATTTTCGTAATTACTGTGTGACGATGTGACCTGCGAGCATTAGCACTAACATCACGATATTTAACTTTGTGCAAATCTGAGGCTATACGGAAATCGCATTTGTCCTGTTCATGGTGTGTTTTATTCAGAAATAGTCGACTTTACATGGGGTTTTCTAGTTTAAATCTGAATTCATTTTATACCACTCCATCATACGACGGTTGGTTGAGCCAGACGCAGAACAACCGTTGGAACAGAGACTGTGTTTTCTGTCAAAATCACCAGTAGATCATTGCGTTAGTAACTGAGACCTCCTATCATGCTTATGCCATTAGTCTATTTAACATCATAACCATTAATATGATTTTTGGTTAGTATCAATTATTTAATAACAGATATTGGTTATTAAATATAATATTACTTACACTTTTTACGTTTAAGTTATCTTGAGAAACGTTGGACTTGTGCCGTGCCCCGACATGATTGGCCCGGGTTTCGAATCTCTGACCCATTATTGTGTGACGATGTTAGCACCGACCACTGCATGGGCCAGCACTAAACATTATACCTTTTGAAATGTGTGTATATACCTGAGGCTCTACGCTACGGGAATCGCATTCATCTTGTGTTCATGTTGTCTCTCAGTAAAAACAAAATCGACTCTAACTAACATTGGCTTTTCTTTTATAAATCTAACTACTACCACCCGCATATACCATGGATACGGAACGGTCAATGAAGCAAGGCGCGGTCTCAGTGGAACAACGGTCGGAACAGAGACTGATTTTGTGTATAGTTGTGGCTATGCTATATTGGAAGGAAACATAATGGCCCGGATTCACAAAGCAGGTTTGTAGGAGGTTTGTACAAACCATGGACAAACCATGGTCTACATCTATGGAGTGCCATTTGTAAACTGATGGAGAAATAATGTAAACTCCTTACTTGGTAACAATGTTGATGGTACAAAATGCACCAAATAAATGTTTGTCTTCTCACATGGTGAAAGTTGCTGGTTAGCAAGCACTAACAGTCATATCATTAGAAATTAGAAATTGTTTTACTTGATATACGAGCAGCACGCCATAGATGTAGAGCATGGATAAACCATGGTTTGTACAAACCTCCTACAAACCTGCTTTGTGAATCCGGGCCATTGGGTGTAACAAGTGGGAAAGATGTGGGGGCAAGACGTCTGGACTGCGCCCCCGCCCCCGAGTTTTGAAACACCATGATTCTTGCAAAAAGAGCTCGATGTGAACTGCTAGAATGCATTGCTCCCGAGGGAAGGGAAGCGCACGTCATGGTGTTTTGTTAATTTTAATGAACTTTGTAATTCTATAATTATTATTTCATGCATTTTTTTGGGTACTATAGTGTTGATTATAAAATTTAATTTAATTGAAATACATTGATACGGATTGACTGTTCGTTGACCGTCATTATACTGTTCTGTTTACGAACTGGAGGTTAATCATAAATAATCATCGTCTAGATCTCCATAACATGAGTGCAAACTTACCACAGATTTGCAGAACATAATTTATAAATGCTAAAAGACAGTAACTTGGATGTATTTTTGTAAAATTGTGTGAACAAATATTTGAAGTCAACTCAGCATTTACGCATTCGTCACATCTATTTCGAAAACGTCTTATTAATATGTGTTTTTGAATATTTTGTATAGATTTTAATGGATTCAATAAGATACATTTTGCAGTGTGACTGCAAGAAATCTAAATTAGATTTAATATAATAGGGAAAGTAAGATAAAGAAGTATTAAAGGGAACATTGTTGACATGTGTAAAAAGTGATGAATGATTGGTAAAATGTAAATTGTTGGGATCTGATATGTCCACTAGCTGACTAGGTAATGTGTGAACAATTCACGTTAAATGGATGTTATATGGCCGAGTAATGAGCGAAAATGCGAAGTGATATTCCCTAACTCATTGCACTGACTTTGTACACGGTTATGACTATCCAGTGGATAGTTAAACATCTGATTACTTTAATCGTAAATATCTTTTTAATGAAAGGGAAATTTGAAAAAATCTAAACCTGTTCTATGCTTCTATTGGTAATACTGATACACAACACAGTATGAGAGAAACACTAGATTTTCTAATTTAGTTTTGTGTATTTGGACAATGTTACTATAGACCGCGAGATACACAATTACATCGTTTGACATGAACGAGTCTTTTCTAAACCTGTGTGTTGTTTGTTTATTACTAATATTGAATTGTCTTCAATATATGCATACATCTGTCGAACTTTTATAATGTATTTTCAAAGTTTGTCCTTATGTTTTTCAATTTATTATACGTCTACTTATAATTGGATTATTTATTCCAGTATTATAGGTTTTCCCATCCATTTTAACACTTTTGTCATTCAATTTCATTAATTTGTACTTCAATTTCGTCCCGGGAATCCCAACTTCAATTTCGTCAATTATCAATCGAATTCGTCATTTGTCAATCAATTTCAAACACTTCGCATTCAAAACCGTCAATTGGCATTGGAATTATTCTCCACCGCGGAGCGAGTGGTGAATGTAAAGATCATATTCG
>JBAMJV010012863.1:0-5000 GCA_037951105.1 Echinarachnius parma
GAGACCATCGAAAAGACCATCGAAAATTATGGTCGAGACTAATATTTGGTCTCGAGACCAGTTAAAATTTGAAAGGGGGGTTTGAACCCCCCAAAACCCCCCCCCCCCCCCCCGGGTAAGCCTATGACTGGATACTACTACTACTACTACTACTTCTACTACTACTACTACTACTACTACTACTACTACTACTACTACTACTACTACTACTAATATAATAACTGCTTCTACTACTACTTATACTCATAATAATAATAATATTGAATATTTGTATTGCGCAATATCCACCTAATAAGGTGCTCAGAGCGCTTAATATTATCCCTGGTCATTTGGTACAGTTCAGACCCGCACAATTATCTTGTACACATTCTCAACTCCCCGGGGAGCATACTAGCGGCGGGCAACCCTATAGGTGCACCAAGCTAATTTTCACCAGACCAGGTACCCATTTATACACCTGGGTAGAGAGCAGCAATGTGGATTAAATGCCTTGCTGAAGGCTACTACTACTAATTTTACTACTTGTGCTTCTACTATACTACTTCTACACTACTATGTTTGTTTTTGTAAATTCATTACACCCATAACTTAATAACACTGCCCCCCCCCCCCCCAACAACAACAAAAAAAAACCTCACTATATCTCTCACATGGTGCCCATTATTATTATTATTATTATTATTAGGTTATATTAGATATCGAGTGATTGAATGAGCTACTGAATGTTGACGTCCTTATTTAACTAACAATATGATAACCATACAAACGGAAAATCTATTAATTAACTAAATGTGTTACCACAGGACAGATACAAAATAAAACGAGTTGAAAACATAACATACAACATTATCTTACTCAAAGATCTGGAGGCGGGTAAATTGGTAGTAGTAGTAGTAGTAGTATTATTCCATAATTTGTGCATCATATACACCATATCAATATAAGAGCAGAGATATGTTAACGCTCATCCTTGAATTGCGAAACATTTTGTGAGTGTGTTCATTGTATAGCTGCAGTGAGTTTGTACAACGCGGTGATGTATTACAGACTTTGACACTATCCGCCTCTCATTATGCACACGTGACCAATCGCAAGCTGTTGCAGGTCGTCGCAAGCCCCGTGTGACCGCTCCATAAGGGATCGAAATGCTTTTCTTAAAGGGTACCACCAGACAGAGATTTAGCTCTCTTACATCAAAGACATATCCCGAATGAACATACAAAACAAGTCTGTGATCTTGAAAGTATTTCTACATCGCCAGGGAATCATTTTTAATATCACCTGTCAATCATTCTGTCAGCGCAGTTCCGATAACGATATCACTTAACGATCCTCTTATCGGTCGCAACTGCGATATATCGCAGCAAGCAGAGAAAATCTCAAAAATCTCTTGTGTGCAGCGAATAAAATATCAACTTGGCGTTCAGGAACAGCATATATCGCGTATACACGTAGCGCTATACAAGCACTGTACTATACATTGCATGCATGCAGAGTAACCTACATGCATGGTGCGGTGGCATTGAAGTATACCATTAACGTACTTCAATGTGCGGTGGCTATACTAGCGCATGGGCATTATGTGTACATCAAAGTGTGAGCGCGCGCGGGCGTATTGCATGTTTGCCCGAAACGATACATAACTATCGCATGGGCTATGCGATACATCGCACATACTGCCATATAACGTACGTAATTCTGTCTTGTTCGGAAGACACAACGCGCTTAGGTACGACCTGTATAGCTTCGCATATCTTCCTGTATAGCTTCGCATTGTGTGTGTGTGTGTATGTGTTTGTGTGTATATTATATACTATATGTGTGTGCGTGCGTACGCGACCAATTACGAACGTCTGAAAACACACTCCTCAAATAATGTCTGAACAAACTTTTGGGATTTTTCAAAATGCACAAAATCCTTGAAATATTTGTAATATTTGTCAAAAGTCAAAACATAATTATCTGTCCCTATGTATAATCTAATGTAATACAGTGTCTATTTCTCGTGATGTTTGAATTATGAAAACTATTGCCTGAGGGCATAATTATACAATACTATTTTTCTTAACGAATTCATTCCAAAATGTAATATGCCATTGATACAGTGTACGTGGTTTGACTCTTTTAGGTCCATGCCATTTGTCAGTCGACGTCTCGTAGTGTGGGCGCAGTACACGACAGGATACAAATATATATACAGGAAAGAAAGTACAGATTATGAAGAAAAGAAGAGTAATAATCCAAGGTTTATCTTAATACGTCACGTGTCTGATACTAACCTAGTGCTCTGGGAAACATCATTGAGGTACATAAATAGAGTACCGAAGTAGTGACGTCACATGCTTTTGTTATGGCATAGTAATGGTTCTAAACAACTTTTCCTTTCATACTGGCATTTAGCAGTGGGTCGGAGCCGGACGATTGCCTTCTTAACAACCACTAAATCACCAATTCATTACTTGCCTGACATTGTTTAGAACCATTACCCATGGCAATGAATAGCTCTGACGTCACACTTCGGTACTCTATACCAGCTCCCTGGAAACATGGTATTATTGTATGTGGCAAAACAGAGCGGAGATGGAAATGCACGTACTATACAGGGTGGCCCAGAAATAACAGAACGGGGCACTTCCCAAAAAAAAGCAACGAAATGACTAGGTCCATCGGATAGTGTGTCTTTTCAAATGAAAATTGATACCAAGAACATTAATTTTGGTCGTGTAGTTTTTGTTTTAGAGCGCTGTGAGTGACACTAACTGACCTATTGGCTAAAGAATGACCCGAACGGCCCGGCATAGAATTACGGTGCTGTCTGGCTATTCAGTCGAATGCACACTAACAAAGGTGTCCGCATCATTGTGCATCGTAATTCTATGACGAGCCGTTCGGCTCATTCTTTAGCCCCAACATGGTGTCACTCACAGCGCTCTAAAACAAAAACTACACGACCAAAATTAATGTTCTTGGTATCAATTTTCATTTGAAAAGACACACTGTCCGATGGACCCAGTCATTTCGTTACTTTATTTTGGGAAGTGCCCCGTTCCGTTATTTCTGGCCACCCTGTATACAACCTACTTTTTCTCCCCTTCAGATATGCACGTTTTCTTGTCTCTAGAAAGAAAAAAAACATTTTGACGACGTAATGTTTTTGCTACAATAGCCTATACCACATGATTAAAAAGTGCAGATCATGATATCCTGAAATGGCGTCCAATATTACACATTTCCCTTTTCATATAGGCGTACACAGGGGGTCCAAATAAAAAAAAAAAAATTTTGGGGGGGGGGGGGGTTTCCCCCCCCCCCCCCCCTTTTATAACCGCTTGTAGCTGGTCTCGAGACAACATTATAGACGTCTCGACCATCATTACCGATTGTCTCGGCCTCGGAAATTGCGAAGAAACTTGGTCTCGGCCTCGAGACCACCCTTTATACATGATTCTCAATCAATGGCTTTGGTCACGGCCGCAAATTTGTTTGACCGGTCCTGGTCTCGGCCTCGAAAATTTTTGAAGGTACTTGGTTTCGGATTCGAAAATATTCCAATCTTGATTGCAATCACGATATGGCCCGTGTGTGAAAGGCCGCTCATCGTCTGCACAGTGTGTTCACACTGTGGCACACGGCGTTCTTTCCGGTAGGGAGTCATACTGGTAATACACATCTATATTTTAAATGGTAAAGAATATAAATCTACTTCATACAACTGTCTTAAGAGCCCTTTCACACACGGGAATAAATCTGGGCTCCAGATTTATTTCCCGCCAAATGCTAGTTACCAGGGTAGATAAATGAGTGAGTAGTTAATTGAGCTTTCAGAATACCAAAAGGCTGATTGAGCGCTATCAGAGTGCTACTTTGGGCTTTCAGAATACGGCCCCAGGTCTCACCATCCACCCCTCCCCCCACAAAAAAAAAAAAAAAAAAAAAAAAAAAAACAGATCAACCTTCATGGCTGCCAATTATGGTAATTTATCAACAAAGTTGCTTCTTATACCCCCGTCACATATAGCTACGCTCTCGCGCCGCTCCTAATCCCCATAATCCCCATTCATAAATTTGGCAGTGGGAGGCGAAGCGTTGTCCGAACGATGATTAATGACGGATGAATGGAGGATTATCGCACATAGGTGAAAGGATATCCTCTCATGCATGGACATACAATGGCTCCCTAAACAAAAGAGCAGAACGCCAAAGACTCACGACCTCTTTCGACATGTCCAAAGCTTAAAAAGCGAGTCGTGGGTCGGTCGTGGGTCTTTTGCCGACCTAGTCTTTTGTTCAGCGAGCTGTTTGTCTTGTGCATTCATGGAAGGATATCTATGACACATGTGAGATAATCTTCCCATTCAGATCCTCATTGGACAAAAGACATTTTGCAGATACATTCCAGTGATTGTGATCAGCTATTGTCTAGATCGTGGCTAGAGCGTGGCTCTAGTCTGACGGCACACTTACAAAGTCAGAGGCTGAATAACTTGCGTTATGTTTTACGTTACGGGGGGGGGGGGGGGGGGGGGGCGCAACAGCCCCTTGTTTCATTAGTTTCGCCACAGCTAAGGACATTCGGTTATTATGTGCAAACATATTAAAACATTGTGTCTTTTCTCGCTTCAAAATCCTCATTTCCCAAGAGCCTGATGAAATGGAATAAGTTGTTATCAACGTACCCTGTGTTTTGCTTGATTGATTGTGTTTCTTTTTCAAATATAGCCTGCAGATAATGTTGGTACTGCCGACAATGACAAAATGTGAAAGACACCGCGTGCCCATTGGTTGAGTTATTGTTATCAATTCTTGGGGAAGAAACAGACAAACATATTCAGTATAAGTATGTTTATTTTTAATACTTGACTTAGGTGCATATGACGGTGCGTCCTTTCGCTCCCTTATCGTGCCGTGACCAAATGTTTCTACTAGTAACTCTTTGGCCGTGACAGACATGAATGCGCTCTACCGTGTGTTTAAAAAAAAACTACCGGTATACACTTTTG
>JBAMJV010012863.1:10000-23554 GCA_037951105.1 Echinarachnius parma
GTGAAAAGCTTCTCTCCTAAAGGGGTAGTTCAGTTTTGGTAGAGAGGGCGCTGCTCATCACAATTTTTTTTATGAGGTAATGAAAAACTGAGTGTCGAATTTGAGAGAACATGCAATTTTAAGGGCAGAATAAACTTTATTTGGTCAAAATCGACCCACAAACGGTTGAAATATCAATAAATATATCTGATCTTATAATTAGTTGGGGCCCAAATAATTACAATGTTTTTATTTTTTATTTTAAAAATGCTTGCACTTTTTCAAAATTTTTCAAAAGCGTTTTTTAAATAGATCTTTCTATTTAATCATTGTTTCAATAAAACATCACATGCATAATTTTGTATGAAAAATGGTTAAAACCAATGCCTTTTTAGAAAGCAACCTCTTGTGTTTTAATGGCTCTTTTTGAATGATAACGGGCTTTTTACTTAGTCGTTTGTAATTTTGTATACCTTTTGAGCATGGTGGAGTTATAACTATTAGTTTATAATGTTACTGTCCAGGTTTGGTTACTAAAGTTCAGCCTTATCAAAACTGTACTACCCCTTTAAGTCGGCATATACGTTTGCTGAGACAAGCCCGTGTCGGCTTATTTCAACAAACCTCGATCCTGCACTTATTGTCAATGATTTTCGTTTTCAGTTGTATGGTTTGTGTTATGGTTTTGTTACTAAACCGCTCAAAAAAATTCCGCAATTACATTTTGAGCGTTATTATATCTCTTGTATACTAGAATTGTTTAACATGGAAAAGTCTGTTTATTCCCCTTTACATTGATGCCACATAACGGCAGCTAGTAATGAGGAATCGTCGGAAGCTAGCTGGACAACGCAAATCGATACAAGAGGACCTCACGACCGCAAATGCCAAACTACTTAGTGACACGAAAAAATGTGAGAAGGTAGAGACGGCCTGGTCCTCCGACGGTCGCATCATTGCCCTGATCAAAACAAACACTGGAACAATGAAAAAGATGGTGCACAGTCATGACGACCTGAGGGGGATAGGTACGTGAACATGGACATGAACATGAATATAACATTATATCGCTTCATTACGAAGCTTCTGGCTGCTTAAATTATTTTTTTACATTTTTAAACGCTTGAACATCTCATATTTATTTACATGTTTTGAATTGTATATTGTCTCGTAAGTTAAACATTTTTATATTGTTGTAGTAATTCTTGTGTGTCAGTTTTGTTGTTGTTTTGTTTTGTATTTAAGTGTTCCTTCTGTTTCTTTTGTTATCTATCTGAATATGTCTTATTCTTCAATTCACCCTATGTCTACACAAATGCTTTCTCAATACCAATATTTGGCAATAAATATAGTCTATCTTGCCTTTTTTTTATGAATAATACATTTGAAAGATTCCCATATGATTCTAAATATAGTACTCCAGCTGATTTTAATAAAAATGTAAATATTAATGACACCAAGAAATTATCTATGGTACATTTAAATTGTAGAAGTCTGAAGAAAAATTATGATGAAATTTGTACATTTTTAGATTGTTTTGATTCAAAGTTTTCACTTATTGGCCTAACAGAAACGTGGTTAAAAGAACATGATGGCTTAAATTTAACTCTACCCAATTATTCTCTCTTTTTGAACAACCGTATAAGTAAACGTGGAGGAGGAGTTGGCATTTATGTACATAATGATATACAATGTGTTAGACGCTATGATCTTGAGAAAATGAATGATGATATAGAAACTATATGTGTTGAAATTAATTATGAACATAAAAGTTTTATTATTAGTGTAGTTTATAGACCACCAGACAAATCTTTGCCATTATTTTTAGAACACTTAGAATCATTTTTACAACAGGTTTTAAATGAAAATAAACAATGTTTTTTACTTGGTGATTTTAATGCTAATTTATTAAATATAACTACCTCAATAAATTGTTTTTTAGATATATTGTCATCTTATTCTTTTATTCCTTTAATTTCAAAACCTACCCGTATTACAACTGAATGTGCCACACTTTTAGATAACATTTTTACTAATTTAAGTGCAGATGATATATTATATTCTGGTATTTTTACAAGCGGTTTTAGTGACCATTGTGCAATATTTGCAATACTCAATTATTCAAATAAACCTACTAAGACATTTTATTATAAACGCACAATTAATGATGAATCTATTGCACGTTTCTGTTTGATGCTAAGTAAATTGAATTGGTCATTTGTGTATAGAATTAGGGATGTGAATCAAAGGTTTGATGCTTTCTTTGACAGATTTATGCAATTATATGATGAATGTTTTCCTCTTAAGAAAATTCTTAAAACAGGCAATATGAATCAAAATAAACCATGGTTTACTTCTTCCTTACGAAAAATGTGTAAAAAGAAGCATACACTTTATAAAAAATATATTAAAAACCCTACTCTTGTTAGGGAGGAAAAATATAAGAAATATAGAAATGTTTTAAATTCACAAATTAGAAAGAGTAAAAGGGATTTTTATGTTAATAAATTTACCAATGTGTATGGTGATATGAATAAGACTTGGAAAGTCATAAATGAAGTAATTAACAAATATAATGCAAAAGAACAATGTAAACAATTAATAGAAAATTATGTTGTTATTGAAGGTGAACAGGAAATTGTTGATAATTTTAATCAATACTTTAGTGCAATAGGAACCAAATTAGTTGAAAATATGCCAAATGTTAATGATGATTTCAGATATTTTATGAAAGAAAAAAGACAAAACTCAATTTTTGTTTCCCCTATAACATTTGTTGATATTTTAGAAGTTGTTAATACCTTGAAAATTAATAAGAGCCCAGGATTTGATGATATTAATGTTGCTGTATTTAAGAAATCAATTTGTTTTATATTACAACCTTTGTGCAATATTTTTAATTTTTCATTGGATTGTGGAGTATTTCCAGATAAACTCAAAGTTGCCAAGGTTATACCAGTATTTAAGAAGGGAAGTAAAACTACAATGTCAAACTATAGACCAATTTCATTATTATCAGTATTTGCAAAGACTTTTGAGAAAATTATGTACAATAGACTTATGCAATACCTTGATAGACATGATATTTTGTATGATAAGCAATTTGGCTTTCGAAGTGGTTTTTCAACTAGTATGGCTCTTGTAGAATTTACAAACAAACTTTCAGATGTTTTTGAAAAGAAACAGTTTTTAATTGGAATATTTTTAGATCTTTCAAAAGCTTTCGATTGCATCAATCATAATATACTTTTGAATAAATTAGAACATTATGGAATTAGAGGTAATATTTTAGATTGGTTTAAAAGTTATCTTAATAATCGTAAACAATTTACATGCATTAATCATAAATCATCTAACTTACATCATATAAGTACAGGTGTTCCTCAAGGATCCGTTCTTGGTCCACTGCTATTTTTATTATTTGTAAATGATTTTCAATATGTAAGTCAGCATCTCTATTCGATCATGTTTGCTGATGATACCAATCTTTTTATTTCGGGTAATAATATTAATACATTGAATGATACACTATATGTTGAAATGAAAAATGTTCAACGATGGTTTGTTGCTAATCGTTTAGTTGTAAATATAGAGAAGACTTGTTATATGATTTTTAAACCTAAAAATGTATTTGTAGATGAAACACAATTGCAAATTCATATATGTAACCATAGGATACAACAGGTAAATCAGATTAAATTTTTAGGGATTATAATTGATGCGAATTTAACTTGGAAACAACATGTAAATGATATATCGTGTAAGATTTCAAGAGCCATAGGTGTCATGAGTCGTATCAAGGATATTGTTCCATTCAAAGTACTTAAGATGTTATATGATACTATGATTTTACCATATTTATCTTACTGCAATATTATATGGGGAAAATGTGCAATAATATCGATTAATAGACTTCATGTATTACAGAAGCGTGCAGTTAGACTCATGTGCAATGCACAACCTCTTTCACACAGTGCTCCTCTTTTTAAGAAATGTAATATTTTAACGGTAACCCAATTAAATCAGCTGCAGGTGGCAATTTTTATGTATTCATTTTTTAAAGGAACACTTCCATCAGTTTTTAATGACATTTTTAAACTTAATAGTGCAATTCATTATCATAATACTAGAACACAGGGAAATGTGCACGTACCATTATGTAAATATAATTTTTCACGCACAACCATTATTTTTATTGGAACAAAATGCTGGAATGATATACCAATTGAAATTAGAGAATGCCCAACTTTATTGAATTTTAAGCACAAATATAAACAGTTTTTATTGTCATGTGAAACTTAGTAACAAACATGTGTAGAATTTTAAATTTCTTTTACTAAGTGTTAAATATACATGTCTCCCTTTCTCCTCTTACTCGCTTTTTTCTTCCCTTCTCTCTCTCAACCGCTAGGCCATAATGGGGATTTACCCTCGATAAGCCTCTGGCTTTTTGGTAATCCCCCACATTCTCATTTATTGTTTGTCTAGTAGAATTCTCTCCTTTTTGTTTGTTTGTGAACCTAGTTTTTATCTGTGTTTGTTGTTGTAGTTGTAATCTTGAATCAATTTTATTCATTGTATTTGTTGTTTTTAATGCAGAATGTGGAATAAAATGAAATGAATGAATGAAAATGAAATGAAATAATGATTCTGCAGCAAGTAGGCTCGTCTGTGGAGACACATCCATGACCGTTTATCTGGACAGGGCACGATTAGGCATCTTGGACGCCAATGACGTCACAAGCAGTGAGTGCCATGGCTATGAGCACGACAGCGAGACTGTAGCGATCCACGTACCTTACGGAGACTGTGGAACAATCGCAAGGGTAAATTAAGTTTAGTTAATACGGAACTATGAGACCCTGTTGGTTCCGTAAGTGTTGGTGATAAATTTATTGTATAGGTTTAGTTAATAGCAAGGGGTTCTTCTCTTTAAACATGATAATATCAATACTAACTTCCTGTTTCTTTACAAAATACCGTAACTAAAATCGAGTTGTATTAATTACGTATATTCTAATGGTTGCGACAATATTGAAACCGTAAACAAACAAAAAAGGATCAAACACCCAAAATAATATTCTTATAAATGAAAGGTAATAGTTTTAGTTGTCCATTCCACCACCAAGTTCAGAAAAATAGGTTCCCAACTTCCCAGACAAATTATATAATTGAAAAACTCATAATGTACCTGTGTTCATTGGTCTGCTGTCTTAGGCGTACGCGTCTTCCGTGGTTATATTGTCTCCAAATGTGCATAGAATTTGCTCACTCGCAGACGTTTGGCGCATACGGAGCTATGATACCCTGTTGATTCCGTAAGTGTTGGTGATTAATTGTATTGTTTATGAACACAACCCTTTACAAAGAGTTGGACATTTATTTAATATCAAAACAACGGTACCAAAACATATAAGCCTGTTTTGTTCTATTGCGTGGTGTTTCCCTTTAAGTTTGTGTGCTCTTATTATAGATAGTACGTACTCAGATATAATCAGTTTGTCAGGAAAATGGAAAACACGTTGGCTGTCCCAGGCTTCAGAAAGTCAAACATCTGTATTTTCCAACATGAAATAATGGTGATTGGCAAGGTGAATGGTTATTTCCTAGATAAACATGATAAAAACAGTGTCAAAGACGGGTAGTGGTGAAGATTGAAGACGATCCAATCAACCCCCAAAACAAATATTCTTATAAATGAAAGGTAACATTTTTAGTAGTCCATTCAATCAACAACCTCCGAAAAATATGTTTCCAGAAAAAAATACATAATTGGAAAACGCATCACCATTCTAAAGCATGCGTCTGCATGTACAAAGACTACCTTTGTCCAGAGCGAACGAATCATCCGGGATTCTATTGTCTCCAAACGTACGCGTGAATAGAATTGGCGCACTTAAGTGTTTGGCGCGTACGGAACCATGAAATAATAATGGTTCCGTAAGTGGTGGTAATTGATTACATTGTTTATGAATAACATATACAAAATGTTGGGCATCTATTTGATATCATAAAACGGTACCAAAACATAATTATATGTTGTTCTTTGCCTGGTGGTCCCCTTTAACACATCTAATTTGACATTCCCATGGTCTAGGAAAGGAACGGGACCATTATGTTCTCTAATGCTGTGACCGCATCATCTCAGCCCGGCATTCGACGGTCCAGTATCGAGGTCCGGGTGAACTGTTCGCTGCGCCGGAACTACCAAGTGGATATGGCATATCTTGCTCACTCCTGGATCAAGTACATCAGCGAAGAGGGGGGTCGGGGATTTCTCGGTCGGTATTCAGCAATATCCCGACGAGAAGCTGGAGATAGCGTTCCCGAGTTCAAGCTACCCGCAACAGGTATAACTGCATCATTACAGGAATCGAACTGCCTTGTCGAATCTAGAATTAATTACAGGGGCGTCGATCCTGGGGGGGGGGGGGGGGGCAGGGGGGCGGTCGCCCCCCCCCCCCCCCCCCCCAATGAAAATATTGGGGGCGAACATATCATTTCGCCCCCCCCCAATAATTCCGAAAATGAGGAAGAACAAAATCGAGTGATATAATGCCAAAGAGGGGAAAGACACATTTATCAATAATTAATCTTCAAAATAGCCGTTTTTTAGTTTGAAAAGGACTGTAAATCTCTTTTTTGCCGCGCGCTTCGCGCGCATACAGTTTCTCATATTGCAAGTTTCATTTTGGTTGCGGGAACTCACCTTTCGAAATGTGTTGGGCAGTGTAATTTCTCAAACGCACACCTCAAACGAAGTTTATTAAACCCTCATCTATAGATAGCACACTGTCACAGAAAATAAAATAATCTGAAATATATCTTTCAGTCAATTCGGTCCATATGCGCTGAACGCAAATCAGATTGGAATATCATGTCCCCCCACATTTGAAAGTGGAGGAGATTGTCCCCCTCCCTTTGTCATTATGTATGTTTGGTTCCATACTTATATACTTCATATTACGTGAAATTTTTGTCTCAGGTGTGCACCAAATCGCACAATTTCACGCCCAAAAATACAAAAGCTCCCTACTGTGGGATGGGGACACCCCTTCCCACGCTCGGTCGCTTCGCTTCCTCGCAATGTCTCCCCTCCACTTTTTAGAAGTTGTTGACGCCCTTGCTTAGTTTCATGGTAGCCCAAAGCCCTAGACTATATCGATGGCTCTATAGTATACAGGATCACGTGGATCCATCTCATTCAAGGCTCAATATTTTCCTCGCTATGCCCTTTAAAAATACGTTACGAGTAGGTTCACTATTTTATACAATTTTAACACCCGTGATAGGAGTTGCAAATGTTTCAAATCTAAAAGCTTCCGGGGGCTCCGCCCCCTGGACCCCCATTATTGTCCCCAAATGTAGGTGCCCCCCAAAGTCAGGTCTTCGAGCCATAGGCGTCGATACTTACGTAATACCTATTCATCAGGGGGGATGAATGAATAGATCATCCCCCCCCCCCCTGATGAATAGGTATCAATGACAGATCGACGCCCATGCTTCGAGCCATCAAGACACTTTCAATGAGCGCGTAATAAAACTTCCGGGCATGCCAATGTGGGGCTTTTAGCTCTCTCAGTGGTCACTCTGGAAATGTTTTCAAATTTCGCGCCCCAATCGCAAAAACGGATCGACGCCCCTGATTAATTATAAGGCACTGGCTGAGATATGCGCGGGGATGAATGACTATATCATCTCTTGAATAAAGGTATTACTGGCAGCGCCATGGCACCATATCGCTGACAGATTGACGCTAGTGCTAGAATGGCAGCGCCATGGCACCGTATTACTGACAGATCGATGCTAGTGCTAGAATGGCAGCGCCATGGTATCGTATCACTGACAGATCTATTGACGCTAGTACTAGAATGCAGTGCCATGGCACCATATCACTTACATATCTATTGACGCTAGTGCTATATATTATGTTAGCGCATGCATGGCACCGTATCACTGACAGATCGATGCTAGTGCTAGAATGGCAGCGCCATGGCACCGTATCGCTGACAGATCGACTCTAGTGCTAGAATGGCAGCACCATGGAACCGTATCACTGACAGATCGATGCTGTATAGTGCTAGAATCGAGGCGCCATGGACATGGCACCATGTCACCGTATCTATTGACGCTAGTGCTAGAATGGCAGCGCCATGGCACCGTATCGCTGACAGATCGACGCTAGTGCTAGAATGGTAGCGCCATGGCACCGTATCACTGACAGATCGGCGCAAGTGCTACAATATGGCAGCTCCATGGCACCGTAACCAGGGCCCATATTCATGAAAGCCCGCTAGCTATAGTTCTGTGCTAATAAGTCTATTTTTGATGGCATGGCCCAGAAGTAAACAAAATATTTTAGTTGTAAACTAGGGTTAACGTAGTGGGTACCTAAAACTGACCTAGTTGACCTTAGTTGGGGACTTGGAAAATCATTCAGCATACGCTACGCCACATGTTCTCAGTATGAGTATAAAATAACTCTCATTGACCTCCTAAATGGGAGGATTTGTAAAGACGTGGTACTTATCGCGGTGCAAATGTATACTATTATACTACTTTATCTCAGGTTGACGAAGGAGACACGATCTACATGGCCACTGAGATGTCGTTGGTAAAAGATGTTGTAGAGTCACACAACACGAGGTGCTGGGCAACCGGCTCCCCCGACCCAGCTGATAGCGGATACAAGGACCTCGTAGATGACGGGTAAGTTAGTGGGAACAAGGCCCCCGTTTCCAATTGGTGTGAATAAGTGCATAACTCGTGTCGTTTTGAAAGGCCCATGCACCAACCCAGACACAAATCGACACGAAACCGATATCATTCGTCATTCGATTTCTGTTTTATTGCTTGTTTGACAGGCGTCGCACAGCCTGGATTCGGTTTTGTCTTTGTCAGGCTCCTTCGTTTGAGTGCGTTAAGCCCTCCGCGCACATAGCCGACTCGACCCGATCCGACTGGTTTTCAGTCAGGCTAGAGTCGGCTCCGCTCAATCGCAGCCAATTCAACATGTTGAATTGGCCTCGAATGATCTCTTGACCGGCAAAACAGGAGTCCTGAGGCAATACATATACTGAGCTGAACGGACTGAAAACCAGTTGGATCGGGTCGAATATATTGGTATCGGTATAACACTATCGCTACGTAAATAACAACCATTATATTCCACATACTAAGAATCTTGCTCTACGATTGGTCAAAAGTTGATCATGTGATGAAATATAGTGAAAAGATGAAAAGTCCGTTACACTGTGTACTATATTGGGTGAAAGTGCGTTGCACTCGCTACTATCTTCGGTGAAAGTGCGTTGCACTGTGTACTATCTTCAATTGTTCGAGCGCAAGTACGCGTGCGCCCGTTACTGCGCAGAAAGGTAGCGCGCTGGTGCGCAACGTTTACGCGCGGCGACGCTTAGTAGACAATGGTATAAGCGTATTTGACTTTTAATCATAAATCTTGTTCATGTGCAGGATTTACGAAATTAGATTAAAAGACTATCAATTTTTAGCACTTTGTGTTAGTTATAGGTTGTTTGTGATCAACATAATTGATGTGGAATATAAAGCAAGGAAATCTGTCCCAGTGTAGTGTAGTAAGCAAATAAATACCGTTGGTGAAAGCGATGACAAACTATCACTTCCTCGGCGATCTGAATGTATACGCTATCTTTCCTCAGCTTCGCTTCGGAAAGATAGCTACATCCAGAAATCGCCTCGGAAGTGATAGTTTGTCCATCACCTTCACCAACGGTAAGTATTTGCTTACTACACTACACTGGGACAGGTTTGGGTTTTTCAAGTATCCTTTGCGTTGAAAAGATATTTACGATTGAAGTGTTCAGATGTTAAATTATCCACTGGACCGCGAAAACCGTGTACAAAGTGAGTGCAATGAGTTAGAGAATATCACTTTGCATTTTTGCTCATTACTCGGCCATATAACATCCATTTAATTTGAAATGTTCACACAGCACCCAGTAGACATATCAGATAAAATCAATATACATTGTTTAGATGGATAGATAGATAAATGGTATTTATTGCTTCATGAATGGCAGTTTCACAACTGAATTGCACATGAGTTACACACGTTGATAATATATACATTGTAAAAATCACGGAACATTAAGCTTAAGATAATAAAATCGTGTCTTGTTACTATTGCCTAAATACCATTAAACAGTTAAAAAACAGTTAATGAACATAATTCTTAAAAGAAAATGTATAAGTACAATTATATACTACCATATAGACTGAACAAAGTATTAAACAGTTATTTATATTTCAATGTTGCATTTGTGGGTATAGTGGGAAAATAATCAAAGATAGCAGAAAGAGCAGTGGTATGAACAATTGAAAAGCAGAAAGGGAAAGAGAAATGATGGGTGAGAAAGAGAGATAACATATATTCATTGCTCGAGCGATTGATAGTGGTATTTGGAATAATTATACAAATTCAAAGAATGAAATAGTAATTAAATATAATTAATTCTATATAATTAATTAATTGTTTCAATCAGTCATCACTTTTTGCACATGTCAACAAAGTTACTAGATCCCAATGTATTGTTGGCTACTACCGTTGTCGCGAGTTTACTGACGAAATGATTAACAGGTTATATCACAATGGTTTATATTTTGTGAGGTACCAGTTTTTTGTTTAATCACACTGTTTCTTCGGAACTGTTTGTAATAGCCTATAAGAGAATTTAATTTATGCATGATAGATCCCTTTAAGTCGGTAATTTTGGAATATCAAATATTTAAGTTGATACTGTGAAACAACACCAATCTGGAGTACAATTTCTTCTTATTTCGCTCTTACCTCAATCATAATTATGATATATTATGTTATTCTGTGCTTTACTCAGGTGTCCCGCAGACGGGAATGTTAGAGTGATAGCTTCTGAGAAGGCCAACTTCCCAACCATTTTCCTTCAAGGCGTTCTCCTTCGACCAACCGGATCTGGAATTGGTAGGCTCCTGCCGTATTTTCTTCTAACTTCATATTATATTTCTTGCACCTGCAACTGAAAATGTCCTAGTCCATTCATCGTCATCATAGTTAAAGGTTCTATGTCATGGAAATCACATTAAAACATTTTTAACCTATCAGGGATAGTTTTTCACGTGGATTCCAATTTTAAAAAAAAAAATTCAATGGAAAAGTCAATGAAACAAGAAATCAACTTGAAAATTCAAATTGGGAACGCCCACAAAAAGTGTCTCCAGAGTGATATTCTGCAAGTGACCTCATCTGTCAATCACAACTCAGTTACTTATAATAAGATGAACAATGCACCTTCACCAAAGCTGACCACCTGCTCACAATAGTATCACATGATTGAATACACTACCAACTAACACACTTTCAATTTCAATAGCAGTTGCTATGTGAGAAAAGCCCAATCATCATTATGACAAGAAAGGCACTGACAAGCTATTGTATGGAAGCATGTCCTTTTCTGTCTAATGTAAGCTGACCAGTGATGTCAATAGCTTATCAGTGCTTTTCTTATCCTTATGATGGTTGAGGTTTTCTGACATACATGTAGCAACCGCTATAAAAAAATTGAAATTGTGTGGGTTGGAAGTGTATTCAAAGATAGAAAGATAGAAGTCAACATGTATTCGCATTACATGGCCCCTTTAACCGCATAATGTGCCTTTCGTTAAACATTCAATAAAACAATTCATTTGGTTTTGCGGTACTAGACTTTATTGTCAATGGCGTAGCGTGATTGGACCGATTATGGACACACCGTAATGTATTTCTTTATTTCATTAAGGATGTTATCCTTGTGTTTTAATTGTAAGCCTCCCGGCACTACGGCACTGTAAATTGTAATGAAATAATTTGACAAGAAGAAGAACTAATGTAACAAACAATTCGTTCTATGATACTTTAAAAAATTGTCTCACAGAATGGAATTTCATTCATTGGGATAAATATTCAAGTTACTGTCTTGATCGCATTTTGAATGAATTTCTAAAAAATAGAGGCAAGCTCACGTTATCCTTAATTACGAGACTATTATTTATGTTTGATATTTGAATGTGGCATTGTTACTTACTATTGGTCCATTGATATTATTCTCCCCAATCTAAATTTAAAAAGATGAAAAGGCAGAATTCAATATAGATTTTAGATTCGGTGAATAGAATTTGGTTACGGGGAAAGCTATTGAGATATTCCGTTAGTGGCTTATTTTATCATTTAAAAAGCCAAAATAAAAGGGAAACATACATTTTCCGTCCTGTATCAATCGTTTGAAAATGCAACACCCAACATGTTCTGTATCATTTAGATTTACGTGCACTGTGACGTCATTGTGTGTCGCCAATCAGAGGAGTCTGCCTGCCATGCTGACTGCAATGGCACATCTCGCTCTAGACGAGGAGCTGGTACCCGACTGGCACGTGGTGTCCGATCTGGGCCTCACACTGTCACGCAGGGTCCGTTCATTTCCAGGCGCTCCTTGAATGGGTCCAAAGGTAATTAAAGTGTAGATTGCATTGGAAAACAACAATTTTAATTGAAGTATATCTCTACAGATAGCATAATAAATCATCCAGAATTTGAATATATTACTTTCGAACCACTAACTCATCAAAGAAAATAAAAAACGACAATATATTGAACACCGTTTCAACACCTGAGTCAAGCAACTTGGCGGAGCCGAACACACTGTCTTTCTGGTGACGTCACGACAGGGACATGGAGAGGAAACTGCTATACTTAACTGCGTGTTATCACGGATTTTTTTCTTCTGATCTTAGCTTTCTGTAACGGTATGATTTAACTACTGTGTGTTTTCAATGAATCTACACTTTTATGAAATGATGTAAGGTGATATTGAAAAACAAGTGACAATTGCAAAAAGGTACAAATCCATTGAACGTAACCTTGTTATTTCCTGACAATTTATACTATTTGAGTACAGCTTAATTTTTTTAACAATTTGAAAATCACTTTTTTGCTCCAAATGAATGTATTCAGGTATGTTTACATTCTGGGTTGGTTTACTTGTTGATTGAAATAACCAGGCCCATAGCCAGGGGGTGCTCTAGGTTCGTACACCCTCCCCCCCCCCCCCCCCCCCCCAAACATTCAGAAAGGTCCACTTTTCATCGGTCTTGGCCTTCGCTTACACAACTAAACCAGTGGTCTCGGTCTCGGAGCTTGGCAACGCCCCCACCTCCGTTTACACACCTAAACCAGTGATCTCAGTCTCGGTCATGATCGGGCCACTAAATTACGCCCCCCCCCCCCCCCCCCTCTTTGCAAAATCTTGGCTTTACGGGCCTGTAATAACCAAGTGTTGATACCCTTTACATCTTTTAATTTCTCTGATAGGTGTCCAGTTCAATCTCAACAGCGTGTTGTTGATTGTCGCCTGCGTTTGTCTTCTTACACTGACGGCAGTGAGTGGATAATGCTTGGAAGAAGAACCACGAGTAAGAAGTCTGCATGCATGGTCTGTGTCATGCGATCCAGCCAACAAGTCTCTTTATGAAAAACGGACTTTAGGAATCACTGGTTCAATGATGGTTTGATGATTTTCCTTGTAT